>BJBW01006404.1:0-68417 GCA_004320125.1 Scolopax mira | reverse complement strand
ACAATGGGACAGTGACTGTTTTCAGCAAGTTCACAGCACACAGCACCAAAGTGGCTAATACAACCTGCATTGTGTCCCACCTAGCTGGGAACTGGAGCGAGTCCATAGCCTGTCTTCCAGGTAAGCTTCCCTTTGAGCATTCAAAACCATGGTTAGTCTCCTGTGCACGCTCTTGTTCCTTCTAGGAAGGAAAATCTGTAAAAGGTATAGAAACCTTTAGTGAAGTCTCATAGAGTATCATTGCAAACTGCCTTTGCCCAGAAACAACATCGGCTTGTTTGAAACAATTTGGTAATGGTTTCTTTCTTAAGATGGATATACATTACTGTGGTATATTCTTTTGGTAGTGGATCACTTCATTCTGAGTTGTGAATGTCTGACTGAATGAGATTTGGTTTCTGGGTTTTTCTGTATCTATTGCTTTTGAGAACCTCACATGAGTTGCAGTACCGATATATGCTGATTCCTTGAAAGGAGTGCATGTATGGCGTTGTGAAAAAATATCACAAGTGTCCACTGTGGGATTTGTGGGATATGCTTTTGTCTGTGACACAGACTCCATTTATGTTTCTCAGACAAGTTTTGTTACTGCCTTTCCCTTCTGCTTAAGGGGATTATATTTATTTTATGAGCATGCTGAAAAAGGGTGTATATACTAAAGCAGCTTTAATCTTATACTGAAATAGCAAAGAAGATATAACTAAAACTAACTCTCTCTGTTTAGACAACAACAACGGCGTTACCCGCCAATGGTATGTCTCCATTATTCTTTGTTTCCTGAGCATTATCATCTTCGTGGCTGTCATTTACTATTTTAAGCTCCACCATGACAGGTATGTGATAAGGTGCTAAGAATAGATTGCATAATCCTAGAAGAAATCTTAAGTAGTGTTTGTGTCTTGAAACTGTATGATTATCTCAGCCTGTGCTGCTATGAATAACTGAATTAACTACGTCAAGTAATTCTATTCTGTAGACACTGTGCATTGCGCACATCTTCACTGCGTAATGCACCTGAGTAAAATATAAACGGGCAGAAGTTGGTAGAGGATCCTCATTGCATTGCCTGCCACACTAAAAGGGAGCTCTTCTTTTTAATAGGAAACTGGGAGAGTAAAGCTGTTCTTCAGATAGCGCCTGTATTGAATATGTCAGCTATGTTCCCTACTTCCCTTTTTCCAAAAGTGATTATCTCCCAAACCTTCTACCTCAGAGGTGAAGAATTGGTTCAATATAATTTCGCTATCCACAAATCATATTTGCAGAGAAATTTCATTTCAATCTTCTGCTTCCACTTTGTGCTTAAGCTCCCACAAACATAAGAAAATACCTCTAAAGAAAGTCAGGGTGCCATAATTTCAAGATTATCATGGTTTAGCCCCAGCTGGCAATTAGGACCATGCAGCTGCTCACTCACACCCCAAGTTGGGATGGGGGAGAGTATCAGAACAGAAGAAGTGAGAAAAAACTCATGGGTTAAGACAAAGACAGTTTAATAGGTTAGAGCAAAAGCCGTGCATGCAAGCAAAGCAAAACAAGTAATTAATTTACTTCTTTCACTGCTTCCCATCAGCAGGCAAGTGTTCAATCATGACCAGGAAAGCGGGGCTCTATCATATGGTTACTTGGGAAGACAAATGCCATCGCCCCAAATATCCTCCCTTTCTTCTTCTTTCTCCAACTTTATACATGTAGCATGACATTGCATGGCATAGAATAGCCCTTTGGTAAGCCGGGGTCTACTGTTCCAGCTGTATTTCCTCTCAGCTTCTTGTGCACTCCCAGCCTACTCACTGGTCAGTGGTATGAGAAGCAGAAAAGGCCTTGACTGCTTAGTTACAATCAAAACCACCAGTGCACCATCTATCTATCTCTATTTAACTCTATTTAACTCTATCCCAACTGAAGCCACAGCAAGGATGAAAAGTCAAGGAGAAAGAGACTTGAGAAGGCTTTTTGGCTTTACTCTTGATGACAGAAAAAAAAAGGTTCATAAGATTGTAGTCAAAGAATCCAGGCTGTGATCCAGCCAAACCTAGTACTAAGCAAGGAAGTAGCTTTAATACTTATTTTCTTTTTCACAGACTGTGCCACAAAACCAAACCTCCTGAGGCTGCTCTTACACATTCCCCACAGGTAAGGAGAATTATACAAATTAGACCATCACCAAATCAGGGATCTTTTGGTAGCCCTGAAAACATGGTCAGTAAAGGGAAACTATTAGATTTCTACATCTGCTTTCAGCAGGTGCTTGTGTCTTACATATTTGCTCTTAGCTGTATTTCAGAACAAAACAAAGCCTATCAACACCAGAATTTTGACTTGTAGCAAACATTAGAGGCATGTTCCATCAGCAACTGCTATCCTTTATCTTAGCAAGGAGTGAGTTCCACCACATCTCCCTGCTGGTATCCAATACACTGACCACAACTGCTGTACAAACAATACTTAGGAAGGATACTGTGTTGTCAGGGGTTAGGGAATATTAAGAAAGCTATTAGTAAACAAGAGGATTAAATAATAAAATTAACAAACACAGAGAAAAAAAGAATATTCCTCATGATGTCCAGAATGATGATGTGCAAATTTTGAAGGCCACTCTTTATCTTGTATGATCAATCCATAATCAAGGACCAACCATACTCAGGACAAAACATCTTCTAAAACAATGGAAGCAGTGCTGAGCAATTCACCCTGTTCTCTGCTACCTAAAGTAAATAACAGCATTTCTATGCGGGCAAGATTAGTTACATCTATCTTGTAAATATCTGTGCACCTACAGCAGACCCTAAGCTCAAATTCCATTGTCAACTTAAAAAGGTGCTTTGGTTTTGATTTCTGAAAAGACTTAGTCAATTCTAGCTATTATTCCTCCTGCTCTATCTCCCAGTTGTTGCTGACAGATGCAGTTGCATTAATGTAAAATAATGGGTTAAGAACCAGTGTTCTTGCTGTCACATTATGCAATTTTCATCAGTGTGTTTGTAAACAAAAAATGCAAATTAATGGAGGAATCAATCTTGGTGAGGTCTTTAGTATGCTATTCGCTCTTTCTAGAAAATTAGATCCTATTACATTTTTTTTCAGGCCAAAATAAGCGGGGTAGAAGGGGAGGGGAAGGAGGCAGGTGAACCAATACCTCAGCTTTAGGCTCCAAATATTTGAAAGAAATAGCAATACATGTTCTTTGGTAGAAATAGCAATAAGTTTTTTTCCTTGACTCCAAGAGGAATAAATATGGGAGCCGTATTTCCCAGTTACATTCTTCAGTCCAGATAAAAGGCTTGCAGAGTCTTGCCAAACTAAACTACTATTTGCATTTACAGTTTTTTGGTTTTGTTTTGCTAGGATGACACAATGGAAGTGGAACCTTATACTACTTATGTGCAGAAGGAAAATGTAATTTACAACTCAGTGTCTGATCTGACAGTGTGACAGAATCTTCTACAAGGACTGTCGCCAGCAACACAAGTGATTCAACAACACTGGAAAGGGAGAGAGACACTTTATAAAAGACTGGTTATAGAAAGAAACTTCCCCAAGAATTTCTTCAGATTTTGGGGCTATATAGCTCACTAGGTCTGTTCAAACACCTGTGCTCGCTGATGAGACTATAGTTCTTTTTCCCTCTGTTTTGCCTTCTTCCTTGGGAAACATGTTTTCTGTTATCCCTTGGGGAAAATGTGACTGACCCCATGCTGTAGTTCCTGCTGAAAAAGCTGGTATGATTAGTCTTCCCTTTGCTGTTCTTGCCTTGGAGATTCTAGTTTTGTCAGTCACTTCTAGGCATTACTTTGATGCACTTGACACTATATTGCACACATTTGGGAGATGGGAGAAGTGTTAAATCTGAACTAAAATGAAACACTCTTCAATCAACAGACGCTTTTTTCCTAATTCATAATTTACTAAGATGGTGGACTGAGTACTGATTATCACAGAGTAGGTCAAATGGTGGAATATATTGGTAGAAAAGACCTTTATTACCGCAGTTCTGAAAATGGAAATGAGTGATGAATTTAGAAGGTCATCCACTAAAAAAAGAGAACTTCACTAGGACAGAATCATAGAATACCAATTTGGAAGGGACTTCAAGAATCATCTCTTGGCAAAAGCCCAGTCTCGACAAGATGGCCCAGCACCTTGTCTGGCTGAATCTTAGAAGTGTCCAGTGTTGGGGAATTCACTACATCCCTGGGGAGGTTATTCCAATGGCTGATTGTTGTCACTGTGAAAATTTTTCCTTGTGTCCAATCAGAATCTCCCCATGACCCATTACCCCTCATCTTTTCCATGTGATTCCTTGTCAAAAGGGAGTCCCCATCTTCTCTGTAGCCATCCTTTAAATACTGAAACATGATGATAAGATCCTTAAGCCTACCATGCTAAGGCTGAACTAACCCAATTGTCTCAGCCTTCCTCATATGGCAGCCTTCTCAATTCTTTGATTATCTTTGTAGCCCTTCTCTGAACCCTCTCCAGCCTGTCCATATCTTTTTTGCATAGCAGGGACCAAAACTGAACACAGTATTCCAGGTGTGACCTCACAAGTGCTGAGGAGAGTGGGATAATGACTTCTATATCTCTGCTGGTGATGCCCTTGTTAATGCAGCCCAGCATCCTCTTGGTTTGCTTTGCCACAGCAGCACACTGTTCACTCATACTGAGCTCGTTGTCCACCAGGACTCCATTGCCACAGAGCTGCTCCCCAGCCGAGTAGATCCCAGCCTGTGCTCCACTCCTGGATTATATGTTCCCAGGTGCAAGACCTTACACTTGTCCTTGCTGAACTCCATAAGATTCTTGTTAGCCCTCTCTTCCAGCGTATCCAGGTCTTCCCACAGGGTGTCTCTCCCTTCCAAAGTATCCACTTATCCACTTACCCACTCAGTTCGGTATCATCAGCAAAATTCATCAAGGTACACTTGATTCCATCATCCAGATCACTTATGAAGATACCAAACAGCATTGAGCCTAGTATCAATCCCTGGGGGACTCCACTTGTGACAGGTTCCCAGTTTGAAATGGAGCTATTTATCACCACCCTTTAAGTGTGGCCTGGTAGTCAGTTCCCCACCCACCACAGACCACTGTCCACACTGTAACACAAGTTTCTCTAGGAGGAGGCTGTGGGGAATCACATCAAAAGCATTGGAGAAATCCAGGTAGATATGTCCACCAGACACCCCACATCAACCAAGCAAGTTACTTTTCCATAGAAGGCAATCAGGTTTGTCAAGCTCAATTTGCCCTTGGTGAATCCATGCTGCCTTTTCCCAATCATGTGCTTCATTTGACTTGTGAGAGAACGCAGGAGGATTCATTCCATAACTTTCCCATGGACTGAAGTAAAACTGATTGGCCTAAAATTTCCTGGATCCTTCTTTAAGCTCTTCTGGTAGATACAGGTGATATTATCCTTCTTTCAGTCTTTTGGGACATCCCCTGATCTCTATGTCTTCTCAAAGATTATAGAGAGTGGCCTCATAATGAAATCAGCCAGCTCTCTTAACACCCTTGGATGGATAACATTAGGGATTATTGATTTGTAGGGGTCAGGTTCCTGTAATAATTCATGATAAATTTATTTGTTAAGTTCATATTCAGTATTTTCACAAAACGTGTTCATTCTGTATTTCAGATTATTCTTATGGTTACTTTTCCGTAAGATTCTCTGAAGATATGGTATTCCTCTCTTTCTTAAGAGTATTGGCATTAAGACACTGCAAAAAAATTGTTACTCAAATTTGGCAAGCTAGCTGTTACAGAAACAAACATAAAATATTTCACAAAATGGAACAAGTCAAAATGTATCTTCTATCATTGTGCAATATTATACAAAAATGATAAAATTTTTGCTAATTTTAGTAATATTTATTTTAACTACCTAGATGTTTTATTGATATTTTTAAAAATATACTTGCAAGTTCACTTTTTGTATGTAAATTGTATGTATGTAAATTTGTATGTAAATTTTGTATGTAGCTTATACATCTTAACGTGGCTCATGTTGAGGTGACTTCTCACTTTCTCAAAATATCCTTTGGGAATAAGTCAAATAAATTTTCCTCTACATAACACCAGTTCTCAAATATTTTTTATTGATGCCTTACTAAAGTATGAAGCGTAATGAAATCCATTTGTAAACCTCTGTTAACTACCTCTTATTTCAGTACTTTAGAACAATGACTGGATACTTGGTCTGATGGTAGGATGAGAAGAATGAGATTTTTCCTTTACACAATATAAATGCTTTGCTACACATTGCTAGAACTTTCTTTGGAGAAAGCCTCCCAAGGGCTATGATCCAGTGCTTGGAAAATAGACTTCTAAAGACAGTTCCTAAATGTATTACTCATGTAAATTCCTACAACTGGTTATTCTCATTCTACAAGCAATGTAAGAGCCACTTTTGTCCAGGCACTCTCTGCACGCAAGTATTGCCTTCCTCTGTTTCTGTCATTTTAGAATGGAAGGGTGCAAAGCTGAATATCAGTCAGCTACAAACAGAAATCTTTGTAGGAATCTCAGTTTCCAGTAACTTACCAAGGAAGAGATCAAGTCAACTCAGTCATAAACCTCTGAAATTCCCCACTTGAAATATTGTAATATTGTCAAATGATCTTTCTTCACTGCCAAAAACAGTGCCTAAGTCATTTCTTAGACTTTTTTTCTGTGGACTGGAAGGTCATTTATGTTCAGTGTCTATAAACTGGGGTCCTTCCTATGAGACAATCATACCTTCAAGCAGCTCTTGAAGGTTTATATGTCATAAATTATATTTGCAGAAGTATAATATCTGCTAACCTGCTGTCTAGCTTTTATGATCCTTTACAGTCCTATTACACTGGACTAAATCAAGTATGTTCCATACCTGGCCATGTATGTTCCATACATTACATACCATGTATGTTCCATAAGTTGCTAACTGGTTAATTATTTCTTTTGTACTCTACCTTGTTCCACATTCAGGCCTGCTATGGGCACTTTGAGTCAGAAGTCATGTAGGTTGTTGATGATGGCATGTATGTCTTCTGACATGAAGCCCAAAGCAGCCAGCACAGCAGCTAATCCTGCCCTTTGATGGAGGCAGGAAGACAATGGTTTCTATGCCTAACCAATTAGCATAGCCAAGGATGTAGCCAGATCCTCTGCAGTAAGTTGGCAGACAACAGGATTTTAGTTTCTGACTGTGATAAATAATATATTAAGAGTCTTATGTAAACACACATATACAAATACACTCTTTATTCCTAGCAGCACAAAAGGTCTACAGCAGAAAGTCTCTTTCTGCACTTCCAGATCAAGGTACTTGCTATTTCTTCACAATATGCTGGTATTGTGCTGCACTCATCCTCCATGCAAAAGTGCTGTGTTAACTATCTCTTAGCCGTCAGGCAAGCATGCCCTCTAAGCTCCCCAGCATGTTGCAGAGTCACAGGAAGAAAATCAGCAGCTTTTCAGCAACTCCCATAAAATATTTTAGCTTTAACCACATTCACCAATGCTATCTCTTGCTGCAACATTTAATTCTGCTTGATTTGTATCTCCCATTTTTACTGATGTATTTTATATCTTCACACACACATTGTAGTCTATCAACAGTTTACAACTGCCATTCCTGCTCTAATCAGACAGTTAATAATCATGGTTATTTTGTGACTATAGAGAGTCCTGAGCACTGAGCTCACATGCACAGCAAGCTAGCAGAGTCTGTACTGCTGTGCATCCAGAGAGCAACTGCTCACTGAAGTGTAGCAGGCGTCCTTCAGACCAAGGGCTTCTTCTCTATGATGGCACTGGCAGTACTAAAAAGTAGATGCACTACAAATCCTGAGACTGAGCATAGCTTTCATGCATATATCAATTCTTGTGCCTTTCTAACCAGAAATTCTTGGGAACAAAGTCAAGCCCTTCGTTACCCATTACAGCAATATGTATGATTTCATTATATTGCAGATTTTTAGCAGAAGGATCATTATATCATCACTTGCCTGCTTCAAACAGCTTTCTAACAACAAAATCCATTCAAAGTGGTCTTTCAGGTATTACCCTGTCTCTGCATCCCAACAGGCTTCAGAACTTAAAACTACCTTCTCCTGCCACTATCACCTACATATATGCTTGGTTTGCTACTTACAGTCTAGTTTGTAATCCTGCTGCCCATCACAGACCTCCTGGTTCAGTGTGTGACTGCTCTGTCATTTGGTCTGGTTTACTTCCAGTTATGAATTAAAATTACTTCAGTATCTTCTGTTTTCATCCTACTGGCAATAGAAATTTAAGAGCTGGATGACTTTCACATGAATATTGACATAGTCACCTGTCTCTAGATGTAGCAGGGACTTCCTCATACAAATCCTAGAGAATGAATGTATTGGCAAGGGAATGCTAAAGAAATATTTTTCAAAAAACATTTACTAAAATAAATTCTTTTTTAAAGTCTGAATTCTTTACAAACAGAATAAAAACTGATTCATACTGGTAGGGAAAAAAAATACGCAATGCGTTTAGTCATAAATAGAAAGAAAGCTAAAAAAATACATTTGCACATTAAGAAGGTACGCAGTCAGACCAAAACCTATTCACAGAAAGTACTGAGCAAAGAATTTTCACTACTGAATATATTTCACTAGTGAATATGTAAGAAAGGCTTCTGAACTTAACTTGTTCTCCCTTGCATTCACAATTGAGAAACCAGTTCTCTCTGACGGACTAAAGATTCCACATACCTTTAGTCACATGTTAAGTTTAAAAATAATTCATCGTGTGCATTTTGCCATATACCTCAGATTTGACTCTCCTCAGTTAGGAAACTGCATAAACATCCAGAAAAGTGCCTCATCCTTTTTCTTCAATGTCTTTGCTTAACTTCTGCAATGACACCTGTACAATAAAAATGACTTGGTTTTTTTTTCAGGTGTGGACATACTGGAATTACTGCTAATTACATAGATCAGATTGTCTTGTAATTCTTTTATGATTCCCCATCATCTGACTCTGCCACTGTTGCCCCCCAATATATACTTAAAACTGTAGGCATTACAAGGCAGATGCTTTCTTGAGGTTCTGAATTTGCAAGCACCTTGAATAAAGGCATCCTAATCCAAAACTGGGGCTTCAACACCTTGTAAAAATACAAATAATACATATAATCTGCAAACTGAGCTAGACAGGAAGTTTGCTTGCTATTATGAGTTATATTAACCTTTTGTTCCAGGAGGTATGGCTTGCACAAAAGCTTCCTTGCTGATCAGTACACAGGAATCTCTCAAAAAATCCCAGAATCTCACCTGCTTCTGCCCACAGTATCAGAGATTCAAGTGGCAGATGCTAATACTATGTAGCAATATTCTAGCTGAAATCATCAAATGCATAACAATGCACTTTGCTCTGCCAGTTTTCCTCTTTATAAGAGTGTATTCTTATTACACTATCTACCTGCTGTTTTTCACACTTATTCTCTGAACACCAGTCATTATTATCTACGTGTTAGAATTAGCTTTATCAATCAGTAAGCTGTAAAACACTAGTACATTAACAAGTCCATAGTGAGAAGATGCACAGAGTCAGCTCTCTTCTGATTATCAATATACTTGCTGCAGAGTACCTTTGATATAAAAAAAAGAGGTCTGTACTCAAAGATCTAGAAGCCTGAGGCTGTACCCACTCACGATGCCTGTTGTTTCTTGATATAACCCTGCAGGTTTACTACAACTTGCTGGAGTCGATGCACAACAGTTGCACATCTGTGCTTGTCGAACTGAAAACACTGGCATTTCACTGACGCTGTAACAAAACTTGACTTTCTAGGATGAATTAAGGTGAAATGTTGCAACTATTTTTTAGGGGTAATTTGAAATTGAGGATGACCTGTAAAATGAATATACCTAACAAGAGAACTTATTTTTATGCCCTATTTTAGCTTCAGTTATCTTGATCTTCAGCTTCCCACAACTCTTCAGTAAGGCAGAAGCTGATATGTCACTGTGGTAAATTGTGGGAGAGAGAGGAAAAAGGTAGTTCACAGCTTTATAAATGTGTTTATTCTTGATCAAAGATTCTAGGGTTTTTCCCTTCATCTCAAATCTCTCAGATAAATGTATTTTTTTTTTTTTTTTAGCTTAGTATTTTCAGATGATACATTCTGGGAATAAGAAACATTCCAACTATATCCAAATGAAAATGTAATTCAGGAATGCCTATTATGACCACTAGATGACAGTTTCACCTCATCCTACAAAAAAGACTGGCAGAAGAGAAACATTAGCTCTCGACATACTCTCTTATTAGATTTGGGATTCTAGTGACTCATTTTCTTACATGTGGAGCTTCATTTGTGACAGGATGTTGTCACAAAAAAAAGAAAAAAAGGGCATTTTGCTGTGCATGACACCATCGAGTAATAAGGCAATTCTAAGTAAAATAAACAAAAATAACTATGCACCAACAAGTCAGAAATTGCTGGAGATACCTCCATGATATATGCAACACTCAAATGTGCAATGGCAAATAGGTTTTGAGGCCATGGAGAAGGGAATAGGGAAAAAACAGTGGGATCTCTAGGGCTGGGGTAGTAAAAGACAAATTGGTATGAAGATGAGGGAGTAATTAGTGAGAATTCAAAGGACTGCAGTTAGGACAGGAGTTCCTCTCCTTTTTCAGCACTCCACCTTCTCAGTGGGAAGGCTCATTCTTCTCTTTATTATAGGAATCAAAATCTGTCTTCTACCTGGGGTCCATGGAGCAGCGAATTCCCTCCTGCCACCCACACTGTTCCCATACCTCCTGGACTGCTCTTTCAAGATTGGAAGTAGGTGGGTGTGATGCCTCAGCAGAAAGCCAGTAAAGGGACATCTGGGCTAGTTAGTCCAGCTGGTAGACCAAACCCACAGGTTTGCAGTAGAAGCCTTAGGAGATGTTCCACGTGTTCACCAAAAGCCATGCCCTCACTTCCATGGACCCCCGGTCTCAGTACAGATAGCAGCAGAGCAGAACACTATCTGCTCCAATGGTTGTTCCATTCAGAAAATTGGACCTTAGGTTCTAGACAAAATAGACATTGTAGGTCATCTTTGTCCAAACTTTCTACTCTTTTCCCTTGCGTGACACTCACCTGTAACCCAGCAAATTATACAGCTCTTGACAAGGTGGGATCCATTGGCAACATGAGAGTTGATACCAAGCGTAATCTCCATATTTCAGTTTGGGGAGAGGAACAGGAAATGGGTGAGAGATCATTGCATAGCAGTCCGATGGGAATAGTGACAGAAAACATAACGGGGAAGCATGCAGTAGCCACACTGTCTGATTCCATGAAAGATTGAACTAGGTAGGGGCTTGTAAACCAAGGAAAGTTGATGCTGTCCCTGTCTTTTAAATGTAGAATCTATGCTTTACCACTCTGCTGTGCAGGGCCCTTTTTTCTTGAGAAAACCCTATGAAACATGGCCAAGAATTCCTGATCACAGGGAAACATAGGCATACGCCCCTGTCAGGAACATTTATTTCACCAGCCCTTTGCCTTTTACCCTGTACCTTTATGGCACTGTCTTTATGGTTCTCAGTGAGAACCAGGGACTAAATACTTTTTCACAGTTTGCATCCCATCGCAGTCACACACCTTAATCCCCTTCATGTTTCTGATAAATAACTTCTTCCCATCCTCAGTTCAACCCACCCATCTCTGCTTTTTTTTCTCTCGACTTCTCTGCAAGCACTCAGACCTCTCAATACTGAAATGCTAATCAAAATGTTGAACACTATCAAAATAAGTCTCCTGTATCTAGTCACATGACAAACACATTGAAGGGTCTGAGTGTATGATGTGATCCAAACACAAACCAAACAGAAGTCTAGGCATGGACCAGTGTGTGATTCATCATGCTCCCTGGCACAGGGTTTCAGGAAAGGTAGGTGTGAGGTCCCAGCAATGAACAGGAACATCTGGGCTATCTAGTCCTGTTGCTGATAGGACTAGCATAGATCTGCAGTAGGAACCATAGGAGAGGTTGTATGGTCGTGGCTTATAGATGAATGACTGCAGGAATATGGGTTTTAGGAGTATTTACCAGTGGCTGCAGTGCAGCTGCCTCTTTCCAGTTCTAGGACCCCCATAGCAGGAAAGCAACTCAGCATATTACAGATCTGCTATCAAGCTGAATGTGATGTATGGAATATCCAAACCAAGAGGATGCTGCAAACATAGGAGCTGCCAGTGCCACAGCAGAGCAGCATAGGAGGTGATAAAAACACAAGTTTTTTTTAAATAGCTCTCTTTACCTCATTGATCCAATGAGGTTGATGTAAGTAGGCAGTCATGGCTCTCTGGGCATAGGAACAGTATTTCAGAATACTGTAGCAGAATAATAATATTGCTTTACCTGTCAATAAACACTTACTAGCCAAAGATATTACAGCACTTCACTATTACTTATAAATTTAACCTTATTAGTCCCCTCTGAATTATTTTCAAAATTTTAAAATCAAAATATTAACAATTTTGTTAACAAGTAGACAAAAATATAAAAGGAAAGAAGAATTCAGGGATTTGTACATAATCACCAAGAATCACATTTTGCCTCTTCAAAAATCAGGACAAATCAACTGCAACAGTTACCTTTAAAAAAAAAAAACAAACAAAACAAAACAAAAAGCAGATAGCAATACTTTAATAAGCATAGGCAAATTTCTTCATCTCAAGGAGCCTCCCTTTTCCCTTAGGTAAACCAGGATGATGATACTGACCCACTTTGTGAAGTTCATGGTCTTCTACTTTTGCTATAGATACTGTGTAAAAACTAAGTATTACTTTTATCATCAAAGTGAACCCACCTCTGAGTCTGAACACAGAAAGCTATGAAAACTGCAAAATTTATATATCAGTTTCAGGATAGAAAGTGAAAATTGCAACATCAAATTGAAACTGCCAAATTGAGTTTAGATGGGCAAGCTGTCATTCAACCCCCATATTTGCACCATGTCATAAAAATATGTATAACATCCTTATGGAATAAAATAAAGACATTTTAAGGGACAAAATGTCAATGTCATTTGGTATTTGATTTAGAATGTCACCTACCAGCAAATTAATCACTGTCTTTTATCTGTTTATTAGTTAGTGCTTTCAACAGGACACTGTTTTTGTTTGCTTATTTGTTTTCCCATGGTCTCCTCACTTCACACTGACCAGTGCTCAGCAGTGGTTTAGCTGTACAAGCTGATGAGCTCATGCCCTGAAGTGGAAAGGTTACACAAGACTCAGCTGCTAACACTCCCAAGGCTGAAAATCTACAAACACTGCCATGTGTATGTGGAGGGTGGAAGGGTGGATTTTGAAAAAACTAAACTAGGAAAAAAACCTGCAAAAATAATGTATAGCGTTGGACCTTTGATTGTCTGTCATCTGCTTTCATTTACTATTTCAAGTTCTATTGCAGCAGCTGAAAGTAAACTTTTTTTCCTTTTTGTAATTTATATCTGTAACCATAGAACAGGACACATTAAAATCACTTACATGACCACACAACAGTAAAAGAGAGTTCTAAGGAACTAAAATACAGCAGGATAACCAGAAAAAAATCTTAGGTATTATTCCAGGTAAATATATGCCCTCCTTGCCTTAATCCTCACATGTCATTCAAAAGAAGAAAAAATTTTCTAGAAAGGAACAGATTATTTTGGGGGAAAGGACAGCAAGTTCATAAAAATTTCCATGGTGACTTCTCAGTTTATAATCAGATTCCATGAACCTTATTCATCCATGAAGGGGGCAAATCTCAAGTCACATACAGTCCAACATATGACCACTTAATTGCTTTTAATGTAGGAGGATTTTATTTCCAAGCTCTGGCTAAAGATTAAAAGAAAACTATTAAGGCTGGAGGTGGACACCATAATTTTTTTTTGATGCCAGCTCTTTTTTTCCCCTTTTTCAGACTTTCATCCAAAACATGCTTACTTTGGCAGCCTACACAGAAGGCTGTGAAATCATTAAGAGCCACTGTCCAATTCTTACCTCTTCAGGACAGTAGACCAAATCTAATCCTTTCAAATTGCATCTCTTTTGATCAAAACTGTTATGCCAAACTAGAAACTCTTCCCTCCTACACCACACCCCTACTTTTCTGGTTTCATGTTGTTGTCTGGACCCGGAGGGGCTCAGGAAACAAATTTTTCACAAGAGTTCTTGAAGTTGTAATCTTAAAACCTCAAGAAGAGCTCACAATCTTAATATTTTTAATTACATAAAGAAAAAGGTGGTGAGCATTGCCTTTATGCTGCTGGCTCAAATCTGAGGTACCTGAAGATCCCTAACTGTTTTGTTATTACTCTTATTTATTACTGTAATGCTTAGGGGCTAATCAAGATGGACAAAGATTTAGTAATCACTATACAAACAGGGAGCTGTAGGCAGTCCTTGACCTAAAGAACTTACAGTGTAAATAGATATGCCAAACATGACAGCACAGGATATCAGTGATATTGGAAAGCATGTGCAATTGTGGCAGCATGTTCAATACCTTAATGCCCAGTTACATGTCCCTGAATCAAAGTTAAGATTTTCAAAAAGAGTGTGAGATACAGAAATACATTGAGAAAGTCATCTTAAATTGCTAGCTCTGCAAGCTGATATGGTCTTCATTGATAGTGTCAATTTCCATTGCAAAATCCTGTAGAAACAAATGCTAAATCTTACGCCATTGAAGTTAATAGTCTGTTTTCCATTTAAAAGCTCAAAGCAACAATAATAGCCTAAGTTGTTATGAGGACTTTTCTTGAGCAAACATCAAGACAGTTAAGCCACAGGTATGTAAACCTCACTGTATTCCTACTGTGGAGTGGAGAAAGTAGGTAGCAGATAGAATTTAAGGCATGAAAAATGGGACAGGAATTATCTACAGATAAGCAGTAACTCAGAATTAGATTGGTAGGACAGAATTCAGGGTCTGTCCTATCAGCTTGAGCAAGAGTAATCAATAGACTGTATATTGTCAGAAGTCTAATAACTACAGGTACTTTGAGACAGAACAGAAAGTTATATGTAAATTTGAATAGAATAATTCTTGCACTAATAATTCCCTGATCTTTGGTGCATGAAGTACTCCCTTTGATGTTGTGTTGACATACAGGCAGTGATTTAGGAAAGAGAAAAATGTGCAGAAGTTACTTATGTAAGGACATGTAGTTGAATTCTGTTCCAGGGGGTTATGGCACTTTTTCTGGCATCATATTCAGATTTTAATAATCTGTGAAGTAAAACTTTAGTCACTACAGTCTGATGGACATTAATAGATGATGCTGTAATGCATGTACAAATTGTATTCCCCCTTGATCTGCAATACAAAACCCCCTATGTCTCAGTACTGTGAGAATTTGATTTCACAGGAGAATTGACGGGTAGATTAGCTAAAACCTAAAACAAGTAAATAATGTTCTTTGGGGAATCATATCTGGCAGTTTACTCGGGAAATTGAAAAATATAAATATTTACAATAGGAGGTACTCAGATTTCTCATAATATTATAGCTGACTTGGAATACATGCTGTTTTGCTTAAATTTATGCCATTTGCTTTTGAAATCTGACCCGTACTCAACATATAAACTTCATTATTTGCTCATCTGTCCCTATACTTGCTCCACCATTTTTCTGTGTTTTGTCTTTTATTGGAAATTTCATGTACTTTTAAATTTTACCAAAGGATTGCCATGATAAAAAGCAGAGTCCTAAATTGATAGTTACAAAACAGATTTGTGCTGTATATATACTGTATGTATTTATAAGTGTATGTATGTAGCATTGCTATTTTTGAACTGCATCACTGACAAATTTAGAGAAAATCCTACTGAAGACCAGGGATAAAAGCCTCTTCCTTATAGAGCTCACAATCTGAATAGTCAAAATATGCACAGTGTAGAGGAAAATAACTTCAAGTCTTCATGATAAGTGTATACTTTCAATCCTTTTTACATCACTCCTTTCATGTATCTCAAAAGAAACTTGCAAACACAATGAGTTTTACACCCATCAGTTAAAAAAAAAACCCACCTTGTAATAGGCAAGGTCCAAAGAATGAAGCCATTATCATCACAGCTTGACACATCTGCATTAGTAGCTTGCAATAGCATTAGTGCATCAAGGTCCCTGCACCCATGCAAGGAAGATCATAATTAAAACAAACTATAAGGTTCTAACTAAGACTAGGGAGATCTCAGACTATGCAGAGGTTCCCAGAAGCTTTTAAGTGTGCAGGTGCTGTCTGGGCCTTTCCTGAATAAGCCTCATTCAGAAATGCCTCCTCTTCCTTGGCTCTCTGGAAGCAGGACATTGATGGCAGAGGATCAGGTCGCCAAACTAACGTCATTATTGGTAACAACTGGTGTGCTAATGTGGTGTATTAACTTTACACTGGAGACACTAGATTAAACAGATATATGGGTAGGCAGTACGCTTAAAGTAGAATGTAGTCACTTCTAGAGCTCAGTCCTTTTCTAAAGAGACAGCACTAGAGAATGTTTCATTCCTACTCTCTGCAATAAAAAATAAAATAAAAAAAAACCCCAGTGCCACTAAAACTGCTGAAAAAGCACTTTTCACCAGCTTCCCAGAGAAATATCCAATGCCAGAGGTATAAGCACCTACCAGGGCAAAAGTTGTGTCAGTCTTACCCAGCCTAATGTACATACACTTGATACAGCTACCCAAGACATATATGGACAACTATGTCTTGCAAGCTCAGCCCTCAGAGATTTGAATCAGGCATAAATCTGAAGTCCATATATATCTTAAAGTAGCAACAGTTCAACTAGGCATTAAGAAATGTATCCTTGTCCTGGCTGCATCTTATTTTGAAGCAATATAATTGTTTCATTGGACAAATCCCTAGACTGATGCCAAAGGATTTAAATACGGTCTTGTTATCTGCTGATAACAAGCAAAACCTTGTGATTCTCTTTTAGATAGGGAGCTACTTTGCTTTCAACAGTCTACCACCTTTCAGAGCAGGCAGTTTCTGCTCCTCAGAGACTATTTCATAAATGGCTTGCAGAGGAAAGCACAGCCAGCCAACAAAATCTCAAGAATTTACTCTTTTGGGGCTGCACTATGATCAGCAGTCACATAGTTTCAAGGTGTGAATTTTAAGTTGGGAGCAAAGATCTGAAACACCATCTACATCTTTACTAGGATAGGGAATGGTATGTACAATAAATACCACTTTGTGGTGCACTTGTCTATGAGGAAAGCAGCTCCCACTATAGTAGGTTCTTCATCTACAACTGCAGCCAGAAGAAACTATGGCAACAGTGACAGCAGCTAGTGTAACAGTCTGAGTAAATGACATTCTTAGTCACTGTCTGTAGTGGGCCATATTCAACTGGCTTAATAGCACCTGGTTTGAGAGTATTCATATAGGACATTGCTCCTATCCTGTTTCCAACACTTTGCTGTGTTCCTAGAAAAATAATTCATGGGCTGTTTATTATCTGCCTCGCAGTGGCAAGTTTATGAACGACCTCTCCTGTGGCAAGAGAAAGCTATTGTGTAGTTTTATCACTGACCTCCAGATTAATGTCTACAGAAACCTGCATCTGACAGGAAAATGGAAACAAATGGAGAGTTGGGAACATGCAACATGGGAACAATGGTTTTGAGAGGAAGTGAGACTTACCTGGATCTTAAAACTCACCTTGGAAGCCAAAGCAGAATATGGCTCTAAATGTCCCAGCTGGAATGAATCCCTAGGCTGAGCCAAAGCCAATACAGACCTTTGTGTTCTAGGTCATGCCTTTTGCATATTCAATACACAAAATATAAAAAGAGGAACTAACTGTCTCTGTCCACCAGAGATCTCCAGCTATTGAAGATTTCTCCTTTGGACAGTTTTACTCCATGCCAACGGGTGGCCCAAGACTAGAGGAACCCAAGAAGAGGGGCGTTGTATGGGTGGTTTAAAACTAACTACAGCTGTGTGTAAAAGACCCCTTTGGACTTCTGCCAAAAACAGTTCAGGCAATCTGGAGACCGTGGGCCAAGCTGTACACTGCAGGCCTGTGGTGGTTCAAGACCCGAGGCACGTGAATACTGTGAGGTTCAAAGCGAAGCAGGGATTAAAAAGCACACAAAGCACAAAGCAGTGTCTTTCTGTAGCTGCGAGTTCTAGACCCAAGAGTTACTGCCTTGTCTCACGGAATAACCTGGAGGCATAATCAGCACTGATCTGTTTGTTTTCATCTCCTCCTGGGAGCCATTATATGATATTAACAAAATAAATCAATTTTAAATAACTCAGTGTGTAAGCTTACAACAGAGCGGTTGTTTCTGGCACACCTCAGGGACATTGCACAGTCCTCCACCATTATGAATGAATGAATGGGCCTCAGCTGTACTGCAATAGAGTAATTTGTTTTAATAATGTCTGAGTATACACTGAGGTAATATTTGTGCAATCCCTAATAGTGTTCTTAGGTCAGAAATTCACGTATGAAGAGAGCAGTGTTTATTTACATTTAAAGAGCAGTTGTGGACAAAAAAGAGGCTCTAAAAATGACACCAGGAGGATCATATTTACTCTCTCCCTGTGGTTTCAGTTCAGACTTGCCTGGTGCACAAGTCAAAGGTGTTTTCTTTTAAATGACAGTTACAGAGACTTCACATGGGATTTGAAAGACGTCTGCTTTTTATCCCCCTGTGCACAGCGGAGAGCCTGCAACTGTATTTAACTGGAGACCTGGCAGCAAGGAGAGACTCCAGATGCCCAGAATCTTCTTAGTCCTTTACAAGAGTCAGTCCTCCTTCTCTTAGAAAATGAACGTTTTTGTTGGTGGTAAGTGAAATCCATATCCATACTAGAAGCAATACAGAAAAAGCACTGTTTTCAGGGTGGGAGTGGCTTTTTTCTGTCTGTTTTTTAAAGTGAATTTCTTTTCCCATTAAAAATGGCAGAATGCTTAAGAATGGAGATTATGCTATGGTCTTCAGGAAAGTCTTCCTGAGGAAGATTGGATAGAGACATGTTGGTGCCCTTACGTAAGGTTAAGAACTGAATATGGCATGGTTTTCATTTTTGATTACACACAAGTATCCTGGAATCTGTACCTTCTCTCAGTCCAATGCTAAGCTGCTCTGAAGGCATTTCCTATGCTGGCTTGTTTCTGCAGAGATTCTACCTGTTTCTTTTTAATTTATGACAGCTTCAAGAACTGTTTTTAAAAGAACAGATGAAATCTCATTAACAACATAACACACAAAAATAAATTGCTGTAGGCCATGATTTGAAGGCCCAAATTCTCTGTTACTTGCCAACTATTCACAGTCATTTGATAAAGGCTAACCTGTATTTAATTTTGGCAGAACATCTTGTTTGGTTACATGGTTTTTCAAAGTAAAAAAAAAAGATTACTTGCTGAGTTTTATGCAGTATACGTATGTTTTTTGGAAGGAGCACTGATGACTGCTTTCTGTTCTCCAGGCTACCTGCTTACTAGAGTACATCTTTCTTGATGTAGGGATTTGATGCATTTTTTTGTTGGAGCTGCTCACTGCATCATAAAGGCAGGTATGCTGCTCCTGGTTTGCTGCTTCAGCAGTGGTGGAGCTCGTGAGAATGCAGCAAAAGCATGATGCTGAAGATAAATCTGAGATGGAATTTCCAGGCTCAGCATAGAGATCAGCTATAGCTGTCTGTCTCTTTCCAAACAACAGTATCCCTTCTGGGCAGCAGTTATTGATGTTTGGCTTTCACTCAGAAGCAAATCTTTGCGAGCTTTGGAAAGTTTGAATGTAATAATTTGGCTGCCTTGCAGTGATCTCAAGTGAACAAAAATGTTTTTCATCTGTTAGGAACTTTGTTCAGCTGAAGGCAGCTGAAACATCATTCCAACACTTCACAAACCTTTATGCTTTTCCCTTTAGTATTTTGTTTTGCCAGATTCAGGATGTAGACTCTCTATAGAAACTGCTTGTGAATAAAACAAAGTGAATAAAATCCAAATGCCTGACACTGCTGTAGAACTCAATTTCATTAGAGGTGACAGGCCCGTATTTCATCTCTACCTGGCACATTCTGTTAAAACCACTAACTACCAATAGAAGTCCTTCTTGAGGAAGGAATATAAGTAACATGATTAAACCCTTTGTTTGGGCATCACTGGGAGGCAGAGGTAAATTATTCAATTTATACCTGTAATAGAAACTCCATGAAAGTCTGCGTGACAACTTCCAAGATATAGCAGAGTTTCATTAATCTTCATTGACAGGAAGATAAAGGCCAAATAATTATTTTTAAAAATATATTCACTACATAAAAAAATACAGAAGAATATAAACTAAGTTTGCTTCTTTAAAAAAAAATGTTGGCAATCACTGCTAAGTTATTATAATGCCCTAACTTTACAGTAAACATTCTTTACTTCATAAAAGTAATGAAGTCATAATAGGAAATCTTATCACAAAACTGCGAGCCTGATTTATACAAAGAAGCTTATGTTTACATCCTAATTTAGGAGTTTTTTCATGTGCTTACATTTGATCACAAGCATCAAGCGCACTTCTGAACTTAAAGAGAATTAGGTCTCTCTAAGTAAATACTTCCTCATGTTTTAGAAGAGACCATTGTAGGATTAATATAATAAAAGTAAAAATGAATGGCTTTTGAATATTTTTTCAATTGTTGTTTGTTTCCTTACATCTGTGCATGGACAAACCCATTATATTTTCATTAAGTAGATTAGCATACAAAGTGCCATTTTTAAGTTAGAATGGAAAAAAGCCATGTCACTGCTGAAACCTGTTACTAAATTTACTCCTGTAGAAGCAGTGATACAGAACCATTTTCATGAGAGGAAGCATCATCAAAATTGCTAGAGGGAGCTCATAAAGACAAACTCTGACATACCTGTTATTTTCTGCCAAAGAGCCAGCTTAACGCCCACAACAACAATATGAACATTGTCACTCACTCATTATATCTTAGACTAAACAGTCTTTAAAATTGCTGTCTGCTCTGAGTTGCCCATATTAAAGGTCCTCTAAAGAATTATGGGTGGATGTATCTTAAGGCAGTGTCTGGTAATGTGCAGAGGAAGCACCTGAAAACATATTTAGAAGTACAGCTATAAGTCAGATATATTTATTCTAATGAGGTATGTTCCCACAGGCTCAGTATCGGGGCCAGTTCTGTTTAATATCTTTATCAATGATCTGGACAAGGGATTTAAGTGCACATGTTTGCAGATGACACCAAGTTGGGTGGGAGTGTTGATCTCCTTGAGTGTAGGATGGCCCTACAGAGGAATCTGGACAGGGTGGACTAATGGGGTGAGGCCAATTGTATAAGGTTGAACAAGGCCAAGTGCTGGGTCCTGCACTTGGGTCCCAAAAACCTCTACAACTACCTGAAAGGAAGCTTTAGTGAGGTCTGTGTAAGGTCTCTTTTCCCAAGTAACAACTGATAGGACAAGAGGAAATGGCCTCAAGTTGCACCAGGGAAATTTCAGACTGAAAATTAGAAAAAATCTCTTTACCGAAAGGGTTGTCAAGAATTGGAATAGGCTGCCTAGGGAGGTGGTTGAGTCACCATCCCTAGTGACATTTAAAAGACGTGTAAATGCGGTGCTTAAAGACATGGTTTAGTGGTGGACTTGGCAGTGCTAGGTTAACATTTGGACTTAATGATCTTAAAGGCTTTTTGCAACTTAAATGATTGTAAGATTCTATAAGAAGAGCATGGAAGCAGTGAGCAGTGCTTGTCCAAAGGGGATAGTGCTAATTGATGGAGCTTTTCAATATGATTTAGACAAAACGGTGTCTACAAGGTCCCACTAAACAGCAGGCCTGAGTCTGAGAACACTAATAGCTAAAAATTTCCTCCCTTTAATGCAGCTGCTTTAATACATTATTGTTGTCAGAGTTTCTTTGATCACAGTAAATTTGGGCTAGGCTGAACTTAAGGATGCATGTGTCTTCTTTTAAGAGAAAAATAAATGAAGTAGCATAAGTATGCTTCAGCTGAAGTTATTGGTATTGGTCAACATGGATTTACCAAGGGTAAATCATGCTTGACCAATCTCATAGCCTTCTATGATGTTGTAACTGGTTGGTTGCATGTCATCTACCTTGGCATCAGTAAGGCTTTTGACACCGTTTCTCATTAGGAAATTAAGGAAGTGTGGGATAGATGAGGGGGTAGTGAGGTGAATTGAGTCCTGGTTGTGTGACAGGACTCAGAGGGTTCTAATTAATGGAGCAGGGTCAAGGGAGGCCTGTGACCAGTGGTGTCCCTCGGGGGTCAATACTCAGCCCAGTCCTGTTCAACATATTCATAAATGACCTGGGTGAGGGGACAGAGTATATCCTCAGCAAGTTTGCTGATGATACCAAATTAGGAGGGCTAGCTGACACTCCAGAGGGCTGTGCAGCCATCCAGCATAACCTAAACAGGCTGGAGAGCTGGGCAGAAAAGAACTTAATGAGGTTCAACAAGGACAAATGTAGGGTCCTGCACCTGGGGAGAAAGAACCCCATGCACCAATGCAGGTTAGAGGTGAGTCTTCTGGGAAGCACTACTGAGGAGAAGGATCTGGGAGTCCTGGTAGATAGCACACTTTCCATGTGCCAGCAATATATCCTTGTTGCCAAGAGGGTCAATGGAATCCTGGGCTGCATAGGAAAGAGTGTGGGCAGTAGGTCAAGAGAGGGACAAGGTCATTGTCCCTCTCTACACTGGTGAGGCCACAGCTGGAATACTGCATCCAGTTCTGGGCCCCTCAGTCCAAGAGGGACAGTGAACTACTGGAGAGAGTCCAGCGTGGGGCAACGAAGATGATTAAGGGATTGGAGCACCTCCCTTACGAGGAAAGGCTCAAGGAGCTGGGACCCTTCAGCCTGGACAAGAGAAAGCTAAGGGGAAACCTTATTTATGTTTATAAGTATCTAAAGGGTGGTCTGAAGGAGGATGGAGCCAGACTCTTTTCAGTGGTTTCCAGCCATAGGACAAGGGGCAACAGGCTCAAACTGTAACATACAAAGTTCCATTCAAATATGAGGAAAAACTTCTTTAAAGTGAGGGTGACAGAGACCTGGAACAGGCTGCCCAGGGAGGGTGTGGAGTCCCCTTCTCTGGAGATCCTCAAGACCTGCCTTGATGCAGTCCTGAGTGATATGCTCTAGGCAACCCTGCTTCAGCAGGGGAGTTGGACTAGATGATCTCTAGAGGTCCCTTCCAACTCTGACAATTCCATGATTTCACAAAACTCAAGTGATGTTTGTTTGTGTGACTTTAATAAATCAACATTCTGAGTCTGAGCCAAAGATCACTAAATTGGAACCTTTTTGGCTGACTTCAAGGGGTAAATGAGCTATCATGTACTAAGGCTATTTGGTTATTACTCCAGGCATAAGATAGAAAGAGCTGTCTATGATCTACATAAACACTTTCAGCATGCTCTTCCAGGAAGACCAGTGAATTCTAGAAGAATATAAAGAGCAACTGGAAATCAGCAAAAGAGAAAGTAACACACTTTAGCAGTTCTTATTTTTGTGTGTAAATGAAAAATGCTGTTTTATCCAGTGATAAGAGCAAGTATAGATAAATCAGAAATGCTGTTCCATCCAGTGATGACAGGAAATATAGCTACATCAGACTGTGCTCTGAACTAAAATGATTTGAGATAGAATCTTCCCCTTCCTCCCTTCTAAAACCACATACAAATTTATCCTGCTTCACTGCAAGAACAGAGGGATGACAGAATTCGTGGTTCACTGCAACCACTTAGCATATGCCTTTTTTATATTTTTAAAGTGAGTCTAATGTAATTTGCATTTTCTGTGCTAAATTACAAGCCTTGGAGTGGACGTTGGCTAAAACTGACTTTGTGGTTTATTCATTGTTGGCTTTCACAGTCTGCTCTGGTGTGGAGACATTCTCCAGCTTAGTTTTCAGAGACCATGCATTCTTGTAAAAAATTCCCAGGACAAAAGATATTAGTCCAAAGCTATTTATTAAATGGCTGTAGGCTGACTTTTTCCTATCCTTTCTTCCTGTTTCTTTATGTTGAAGCACATTTCATTTGGCAGTAAGTAGGAAAGAAGTCACTGTCAGCATTTGAACCATTGGATACTAATCGGGTCATAGCAATATCCAGCAATTAAAATGCTACAGGTCAGCTTAAGCTACAGAATTCACATCTGGATCCAAAATTTACCCAGTATTTTGGTTCACAGGAACTGCAGATTTGCTTTAAGCTCACTTTGATTCACACAAGGCAAAGCCACACTGTATTTTATTACAATGTTTTATGTAGCTGATGCTTGTTTGTGTATTAGACAATTAAATGTAAAGACTTTGTTTGTTGCAAGAAACACCAGCCACATTCACAAAAGCCAGTGCAAAGTCTCGGAGACAAATGCTGTACTTTGTATTGCACAGAGAATATTTGTTCCCTCCTATTTGGTCTCCTCCCTAAACAAGTTTAAAAACAATATGGACATAATCTACAGAAATGTAATGAGACTTAAGCAGATGAGGATGACAATGTAGAAAATCAAAACTCAGTGACAAGGAGTCCCTATACAGCAAATAATCAGTGAAAAGTTCTGGTTCATAATAAAAAAACCCAAAATGTCTAGTTAAAGAAATAAAGGCTTTCTAGGAAATCAGAAATATATTGAAACAGTTAGAAAACTAGATATGATCAAGAGACAGTGCATTTGTGTATAAAAAACCTGTTGCTGTAGGGCTCTGATTCTGTCTAGGGGCTGTGCATTTCTGAGAGAAATAATAATAACAATATTAATAATAATAGTTCAAAGCACGTGTTTTTAGCTAAACTAGAGGCATTTGTGTCTAATACTACAGTACAGTCAGGAAGCTGCAGAACCAAAATATTAATGTTGGAATGGTGGAGATGAAAGGACAAACAACACAGGATGACTTCTAAGGGTCCATGTTAGGAAACACTACTCTGAACATACAAACTTCAGGAGAGGAAATAAAGCCTCCCTCGAAACCTGGTTATTTGTGGAAAAGCAACAAAGTAAATTCACATGATTTTGACCTTGTGAAGAGTCCAAGGTGCCATATCAACTCTCTCCAGCTCTTTCTGCAAGAACAGTTTTCATTCCACCTGTGACTGGATTGTTGACTGCTCTGTTTCCTGGTAAACAAGTTCACATATCTAACCACCCTACCATTATGAGGTGGAGTACAGTCTGCACAGGCCACTGATAAAATAACTATTGTCTCACTTTCAATAGAATATTTTTGCTATGGGTCCTGTTCAAACCCTGTTGCCTATGAACTCTATGATACCAATAGGCCAACCTTGGTACGGGAAAGAACATAAAAAGTCCACCTGGATTTTCAGAAAGATCAGCATTTGCTTCATTAATTTGCAAATCAGGATTTGGAAGAAAGTGACATTAATGGAGTGTTAAAATCTGGCTTAAAGTTCAACTGAGTGCTTTGGTCAAAATCACTAAACACAAAGTCATCAACAAACAAGCTATCAAAGTCTGATAACTGAAAAGATAGCAGCTGATAGTAACCTCCAACCACACGTACCTTAACCACTGAAAGCATGGGCAAATGTAAAGAAATTTGGAAACCTCAAACACATCAGCAAACCAGCTTCATTAGATATAAGAAAGGTATGTGTGCATTTATATGGTTTAGAGCAGGGGAAGGAGATATGCAAATGACAGCAAAGAAAAAGAAGAAACAAAGTTCAACATATCAGCAGAAGCACTGTCAACTCTTAGAAGTCTAGAAAGGCAGCTTTCACCATGCTGTCACTGAAATGCTAAGAACTGAAAACAAAGAGACACCTTGATTCCTACTGTGTTTGGGGAAATATGTCCTCAGAGTATTTGCATACTTTGTAAATATACAAGATATCTTATCTACTTTGTGTCATTAGTCAGGATGATGCTTTCTTCAGAGATAGTAATGTTTTAATGAAAGTCAAATCTTACACATCTCAGTTCCATGCAGAAAGCCAGATATTGTGACAGCACCCTTGCAGGGATCCACTGAAGATTTTGCTCTTGCAGGTTTCATAAAACTGGTGCATTAAAGCTCCTAGTGCTTGCTAGAGTTTGGGTACTCGGTGAAAGCTGTGGCTCTTCAGGACTATACCCTATGAAACATGGAAATTCTGCAAGGTAACAGCTGCAAAGCCCATGGGCTCCTGATGCACTTGAAAAAGCAGGTCCAGTAGGCTCCAAAGTCTGCATTCAAGATTATTCAAAGACTTTGGAATTATTTGGCTTGTATAATATTAACCTAAACCCATGTCCTCAGCTCTTAGGCAAAACTCATCTCATCATCACCATCTCTATTCCTCATTTCCACGGAGTTTTGCCAATGCAACTGCAGATCAAGCTGAGCCCCACCAGACATGGTGTCATGGCTGTTGCTGGGCTGGACCATGAAATTTCAAATTTCTGGGCCACTGTCCTACACAGAGTGCAACCTAATCTAGTAAAAACCGTCTTTACTGGACTCTCAGCTATGAGTGTCTAGTCAGCTGTTGGAGATGACAGTGAAAAAGTTCCAGGGACATACATCTCTCCAAATGTGGAGAAATAGCCTTGATGTCTGCACCTGGAATCTCACAGATCTTGCTATTCATCTCTGACATACCATCAAACTGGCACATTAAAACCTTTAAAGAGCAAAGCCAGCCTCTTTTTCATATTCACTCTGTTCAGATTCAATGCAGGGAGAGATTTTTTATTTTTTATAATCGGAGTTACATAAAACGAACTTAAGATGGAAAATTGTGCTCATTTCTCAGGAAAACATTTATTTTTCAGATTATTTTATAGTTAACCACTTCTAAAAATGTTAAGATACAGAGAAGCGCAAAAGGATTAAGAAAGCTTGCTGGTATTCTAATGCGTATATATAGACATTGCCTTGCAAGGGAAAAATATTCATTATGTTTGGTGGTGTTTTACTGCTGCTACAGTCCTGCTCGCATTGCATTACTGAGGAACTTGGCAGCAAAAATCATTCCACTATCTGTCCAGCAACAGATTTAAGAAAATTGAGTTGTTACACTGAGACATGGTTCTGTGGCTTAAAAAGGTAGAGGATTTATTCAAGCCCAGAGTAAACAAACATGTCAAGAAGTCAAATGAGAGACCCCAGAGCTTTGCTAGGAAAGAAATAACAAAAATAATCTCCTTGTGAGAGGAACCAGGGGCCCTCACTTTACCGCCAGCTCAGTACAGACTTTTGGAGGGAATGGGCTTTCCAGTAAAGGAATAAACCAGTTTCCAGACAAGCTCACCTTCCTCAGTGGCTTGGGATTGACAATACACCTATATTAACAGTGTTGGGAGCTGTAAGTGTGATGTGAAGTGAAATATTTATTGTGTTATTGCAAGCACTACATACTTACAAACTGCAAATTCCTATAAATCTCACTGGCAAACCTGTTCTCTACTCCACACAGTAAGGCTCACAAAGTCTACAAGCTTCAAGTTTAAGCTCCAGAAAAGCAGCTTTCTGGCCGGGAAACAGATAAAAGCATTTGTAAGATAATACCTATATTCTTTTCTTATCAACTTAATGCTTGCTTGAGAGTTCTAAAACTGAAGTGCCTCTCAGGAAAGATATAGTTTCTCTCTCTTGTTATGTCCTCTTCATCAGCCGATGCCTTATGCAGAGAAATCTTAGTAAGGGGATAAGATATTAAGAAACAGCAATTGTCTGAATCCACAAACCTCTGCCATCAAACAGTAACTAGAGTCTATTGCTGTGGTGATTTTCTTAGTATGACAATTTTTCTAGGTAGTTCACTGAGGTCACTACCTGCCATCAACAGCATCCTGGTAGCAATCTATGCACCATGTTGGTAGGAATAAACAAAGCTGATGGGGTTTAAGTAATGAGACTCCCTCTCCCAGTGACACCAGGAAGTGTTCAACAGAATTAGCTTCAGTAACATGGAAATGCATCACTGAAGAGAATGCTCAAATTCTCTGCTAATACCATCAGTGAAAAAGTAGCACCACTCAAAAACGATAGGTCCGAGCAAATGAAATCTTCCTTAGTGTGCCAGTCATCTCCATCCCACCCTGTCAAACCCCTCTCCTACAAGTTTAATATTCACTTATATCCATTAAGGCTTTTATTCCTATTACAGTTGGGTCAGAGCCAAACAATTCATATTACCACTGAATTTCAACCTTTTTGCTCTAAACTCTGGGATGTGAAGACACAGCCACATACATTTCTAATCAGTAACAACAAAGCCAGGCCTTGGGGATCATCAGGAAAATACCCAGTATCCTGACAGGGAAGAGATTTCTACAGTTTAGTTTTCAAAGGCAGTGAGGACAGCTTCCCCAGTCTCATTCCCTCTGCCTGAATGTGTGGTGGCCCTAATTCACCATAGGTTCTTCAAGAGAACCTATGTTTCAATAGGAGTGCCCAGCTCACACCTATTAGGCTCAATTAGTTACAGAGAAAGTGCCAGGGGATAGACTTTTCACTTCCCAGTTCTGTACCTTTTTCAGAGTCCTACAAATTTTGAAGTTACCAGGTTGGAGAATCATTTGTTTCTCTCACAGCTCACACTGCTCTTAAGCCAACCCAGAGAGATAGCTGAAGAAAGGGTTGGAGCTATGTTGCAAGAGCTGAGGTGCCAGCAAAGCCCTGAGTTCAAGGCATCTGGAAAGCCTGCCTGGTATTTGCAACTCTGAAAACATCAACACGGGCATTTGGGAGCTAATCAGTGAGTGCCTGGGGCAACAATTTGCTTTATTTTTATTCTATAAAGTACAGAGCATATTTATGCATCTACAGATGTATTTTACTTACTATGACAATAAACCCTTCAGAATCCGCTGTTTAGGTACTCTGTGATTTTCACAGAAGATGGATGAAAGAAGTTATAGCGTCCAAAGAATTTTTGCACTAAATATCCATGGAAAAATGCATACACACATTTCACATTCATCAAGAAAATAAACTGAATTCCCTCAGTACCTCTTCACAGTGTTCACAACTTCTGCTTATCAAGTAAGATCATTTGGAGTGCCTAAATTTGCATTGCATAGGATCAGCTATTTTTTCCACCAGCAGCTACAAAACATTTACCTCATTAACAATGGGTTGTTTGAATGACAGGTTTCTAATAGATGTATTTGACTTCCAGTAAAGCTAGGTTCTGACCTGGTCCAAGTTGTAAGCAGAGCAGTGCATATATAGGACAAAAGAGCACAGGTAAATCTGGTGGGCATGTCAGTTGTGCAGTCGTGACTCACCTGCTCACAGAAAAACTGACTGGGAGACAGGGGAAGGAATTTTTCTCCAAGTCATTTTTGCATAGGTCACGGAGATACTGTTTTCTTTCCCACAGACTCAGACATGTTTATTTGCCAGAGCTGATTTGCATCCACCAGCACCTCCCTATTGCAAGAGCATTCAACAGCAGGATCATTTTAGTCCTCCTATTTACTGACTGCAACTAAGGACAATGAAACTTTCCAAATATACCAATGCTTGCAGCATAATTAGCCTTAATTTGGTTTTATACTGGCAATTCGACACAATGGGTTTCATTGTGACATGTAAAAGATGAAGTGTTTTTTATGGTCTCACCATTGCTGAGTAACAAGCAGTGACTTTGCTACAGAGACTAGCACCGTCTCTGAATATCAAAGAGGAAAAAAATTGTGCTCAGACAATTGAATGGCCTAAGAGGAAAGGCACCACCAGGAGCTACTCCAGAAACTTGAGCATCCACACAAGTATGTGCTGACTGCAAGGTCTAAGGATGTTAAAAGCATCCTAAAATCTAACCTCTGCCAGTGAGGAAATTTATTTCCAACTGTAACAATGGATTCATTATAGTAATTTGCTTCATCAAATGCCATGAAGCAGGTAAAAATAGGTCAGGGCTCAGAGGAAAATCTCTCAGTAAATAACCAAAGTATTTTTAAGCTAAAAAGGCTGCAGTGAGTTGTTTTTCTCGTTTCCCTCCCCCAATCCTGTTTGTCATGATTTGAGCTCACAGGTAATCTCCCAAAATGACTTGAAAAAACCTTTAATTGTGATCTCTTCTCAAATCACAGTGAATTCCATCACTATAATGCCTGTTTTTTTCATTTCTTTCAAAATAAAAAGAATTTCAAAAGTGGAGACAGCTTGCTTTATTTCTACATAACTGAGAAGTTGAGATTTATTTGATGTGATCTCCAAGTGAAGTGTAGAGGGAAAACAGGATACTGTATCTGGCAGCAAATATGTGGCAATCACACAAAGTAAACTCCTGATATGTGTGTAATCTCTTTGTTGGCTTATCCCTGATTCAATTTAAGGCTCTGGAAAAAGCCACCAAACCTCTTCATGTGAAGTATGAGATGGAACTTATTAGTCATGGCAATTTGTTTCTCATGAGACACCAGCAGCCAGAGAGAACTGAGAGTACTGAAAGAAGCTAACCTAAAGGTACAAGTCCCAAGACTCTTAGTCCTTCTTAGACTTACCAATGAGACAAGAGTTCAAGGTAGTTTTACATGCAGAAGTTAGGCATATGAAGGAAAACCCAAGGCGAAGTTTGACTTACAAACTTCTGGCCTTTGGCTGCTTACAAACTTTTTGGCTTTTAACAATCTCTTGGTCTTTTGTTTTCTTGAGTTAGAACACCAGATACAGCTAGAATACCAATCTCTTCTCCAGGCATCATTTTCCTTGCTTTTTTTTCATATTCTTTTTTAGTTCTCAGGTGACAAGACACTATTCGCTGAGAAAAATGGACTCATCTATGCCTATTTGTATTTTCAAAAATGACACGTTGACCACTGTTCCTCCTACCTCGCTCTAGATGGGTGAAAAAAAACCCCAAACTTCTTTCAGACAGACAGGACATGTATATGGGCAACTGGTGCTCCAGATACTTGCACATCCCATTAGCCCTTGGTAGAGGTGACACAAGAGTAGGGTATTTGTTATATGTGTTAAAACACTACCAAGGCACATGGGCCTTGAAAGAAGCAGCAGGATGAACTAGGACATCCCTCCTCACTCAAATATCCTAATCCTCACCTAAATCTCATATGCAGTGCCCATACAGCCTGGCTGCAGAGCAACCTGGCCTCCATTCATTACTTTGGACCTGCCATGACTGTATAGGAAGGGAAAAGCAAATGGCACACAAACTGTGTAGCAGCCCTTGGGCCCCACTCTGCTGGTTTGCTTGTGGGCAGAGGAAGGAAGTCCCTAGAGGAATTTGTGAGGAAAAGAAGGAGGAGTGGTGGGGTAGAGGCAGAGAGGTGGAAGGAGCCCACAGTGGAGAATATCAAAACAAGTGCAGGGGAGGTAAGTCAGCAGCAGCTCAAACAAAAGACCAGACAAACAGAGCCTACAAACTCCCTCCCACCATCAGGAGAACTTGAAAGAGTCATGACTGCCAGCTCTTACGTCAGCAGGGCCTGCACAGAGTCCAGTTTCCCCATGCTGCTCCCTCAGGAGAAGTCCCCAAGACAGCTATGCCCCTTCCTCCTGTCACGCAGCTGCTCCCCATGCCCTGCCCAGGGGGCGCCCCTCCCCTCACCGCTCTGGTGCCGGAACATTCAGCACTCAATGGCCAACCACCAACTGCCAACGGCCAACTGCCAACAGCCAACCACCAACTGTCAACTGTCAACGGCCAACCACCAACTGTCAACTGCCAACTGCCAACAGCCAACCACCAACTGCCAACCGCCAACTGTCAACAGCCAACCACCAACCGCCAACCGCCAACTCTCAACGGCCAACCATCAACGGCCAACCACCAACTGCCAACCGCCAACTGCCAACAGCCAACCACCAACTGCCAACTCTCAACAGCCAATGGCTAACCACCATCCCCTCACCTTCCCAGACAGGGCTTTCCCAGCCTTCCCCTACCTCTTCCCCAGGGCTGGCCTGGGCAGCCTGCCAGCAGCCAGCTTGCAACGCTTGGGCACCTTTTGCAACCTTCCCAGGAGTCACCCACACATCTGAAATAAGACCTGGGAGACCAGCCAGCAATGTGCCCTTGTGGCCAAGAAGGCCACTGGCATCCTGGGATGCATCAAGAAGAGTGTGAGCAGCAGGTCAAGGGAGGTTATCCTGCCTCCTTGATTCTACCCTGGTGAGGTCCCATCTGGAATACTGTGTCCAGTTCTGGGCTCCCCAGTGCAAGAAGGACAGAGAACTGCTGAAGAGGGTACAGCAGAGGACCACAAAGATGATGAGGGGTCTGGAGCATCTCTCTTACAAGAAAAGGCTGAAAGACTTAGGTCTTTTTATTCTGGAGAAGAGAAGGCTGGGGAGAGATCTGATCAATGCTTACAAATACTTAAAGGGAGGGTGTCAAGAGGAAAGTGCCAGTCTTTTTTCAGTGGTGACAGGACAAGAGGAAGTGGGCACAAATTTGTACATAAGAAGCTCCATCTAAACATGAGGAGGAAATTCTTCACTTTGAGGGTGGCAGAGCCCTGGAACAGGCTGCCTAGAGAGATGGTGGAGTCTCCATCTCTGGAGACATTCGAAGTCTGCCTGGACAAGTTCCTGTGTAACCTGCTGTTGGAGGACCTACTTTGTCAGTGGGGTTGGAACAGATGATTTCCAGAGGTCCTTTCCAATCCCATATCATTCTGTGATTCTGTGAAGCCACCAGCTTCACAGCACAGAAAACTTGTGCACAGGTGTCATTGCCCTGGGGGAGGGCAGAATGGCCTCTTTGGTGGGGCAGGAGGGTCAAGGCAGGGTTTAGTGCGATGTGACAATGTGAAGTGGTGGTTTTGCAACAGAAACTGGAGTGAGCTTGAAAACAGCTGTTTCCTTCACTGTCCAGCTCAGTGCAGTGCACTGCCAGCTCTGGTGTCTGGTATACTGCTAGCAACACTGCCCTACGCAGACTGACAAAAATAACCAAGGACAGAGTCATGGTTTTCTTTTTTTTTGGGGGGGGGGGGGGGCTGCTTTTTGTCTCTCATCAGGATGAAATACCTGGTGTTTTGGGGTTTCCTTTGTAAGGCATCCTGGCACCCACTTCATACTCAACAGTGAGCCCTTCAACATGGGCTCCGTGTGGGCTGTGGGGCTGTATCCAAGCCCTTGCTTGTGTCTCCTCCCTCTCTTTACAGAGAACTGTTTTTTCACAGTTTCAAGTTATTTAGTGGAAAATAAGCTGTATGGTGTCCATACTGGGACCAGTGCTGTTCAGCATCTTTGGTGGAAACATGGACAGTGAGTGCACCCTCAGCAAGTTTGCAGATGACACCAAACTCGGTGGTGCGGTTGACACGTCAAAGGGAAGGGATGCCATCCAGAGGGACCTGGACAGGCTTGAGAGGTGGGCTTGTGCAAATCACATGAAGTTTAATGAAGCCAAGTGCAGGGTCCTGCACCTGGGACGTGGAAATCCCAGGCACAAATACAGGTTGGGTGGAGAATGGCTGGAAAGCAGCCCTGAGGAGAAGGACTTGGGGGTGTTGGTGGATGAGAAGCTTAACATGAGCTGGCAATGTCCACTGGCAGCCCAGAAAGCCAATCGCATCCTGGGCTTCATCAAGAGAAGTGTGTCCAGCAGGTCACAGGAGGTGATTCTGCCCCTCTACTCTGTGCTTGTGAGACCCCACCTGGAGTACTGCATCCAGCTTTGGAGTCTTCAACACAGGAAGGACATGGACCTGTTGGAATGGGTCCAGCGGAGTGCCACGAAGATGATCAGAGAGATGGAGCACCTCCCCTATGAAGACAGGCTCAGAGAGGTGGGGTTGTTCAGCCTGGAGAAGCGAAGGCTCCGGGAAAACCTTATAAAGGCCTTTCAATATCTGAAGGGAGCCTACAGGAGAGCTGGAGAGGGACTCTTTGTCAGGAAGTGTAGCGACAGGACAAGGGGCAATGGGTTTAAACTGGAAGAGGGGAGATTTAGATTAGATATCAGAAAGAAATCCTTTACTGTGAGGATGGTGAGGCACTGGAACAGGTTGCCCAGGGGAGTAGTGAATGCCCCATCTTGGACGTGTTCAAGACCAATCTGGATGGGGCTTTGAGCACCCTGCTCTAGTGGGAGGTGTCCCTGCCTGTGGCAGGGGGGTTGGAACTAGGTGATCTTTATGGTCCCTTCCAATCCAAACCATTCTATGAAAAGCAAAAACTTGTGAGATTTCATTTGTGTTTGTTGTCCAATTTTCTAGCTCCTGCCCTTTTTTCCTCCTTTTTCCTTTTGTGGACAGACAAGTATTTTTTAAAGAAACAGTTGACTGTGTTGGAAAATAAAGGAAGACGCAGTGAAAAATTTTTACTTAAATGGAAAAAATACTTTTGGCAAATTTTAAGGAAAACACTTTCAACATTGACCACTCTTTAAAGTGAATTCCCTTAGCTAATTTCCTTAATTCTTTTCCTGAGTTATGAGACAAGCTGCAGAAACAGATGGATCGAGGATTACTTGATACTTGACTGCATCTCTGTAAATTCTTAACCCTCTGTTCCTGCTCCTTCTTCCTTTTCCTCAGTTAAAACAGTGCTGAAGAGCCTAAATTCAGTGGTCTTCTGAGAAAGTGACCATAGTCTATGCAGAAACAGTATGGTGCATAACCAGCAACTCTCTTAGTGTAAGAGAGGTAGGGCAAGCCAGAGCAGATTACAGCTAGGAGAGAGATACAGTACAGATGCTAGTTCTCCCAAACTCCAGAGTAGTCCAGGAACAGATCTGTAACCTTACTACAGTCTGGAGCAGCCCCTTGGGTATCCTTATATAGAGGGCCACCTAAACTTTGAGGTAAAATTGATGATAGAAGAATCATAGTGGCACAAATCCACTTTTTGTTCTCCTCTATCAGGCTGTTCCTTCTTTGCAGTTTTCTAGGAGGCATAGCAGAGAGCCAGACCCAGCATCACTATCTTCTGAAGTGACTGCAGAGGTATTCCACTACCACAGTAAGCTCCATTGACCTTAGCATCCCAAGAAACAACAAATAGAGGCTATGATGAGCTAGTGCAGGCTCACCCCAGACATATTTCTTTAAGAAGGAAGTAGGTTGGGTTCTGTTCTATGACTTTCCCTGTCCCCTAGTTGTCTCACCACATTTTTGTACTTCCTGACAGAAAAAGATCACTGACCCGTCTGTCAATGCCATCTCTGCTTCAGTGAGCTTCTTTACGTGTTTGTTCACAGAAGGCTGAATAATGGACCAGTGCCAAAGCCCTAATCAAGAGAAACGTTACTAGTAGTTACAGCTCCTCAGCGTTATACATGTTTTTGAGCAGGACTGATTAAGACTGTTGTTTGGAATGGGGGAACTGTGTCAGAGGTGCCACATCCCATAAATTAGTTTAAGCTGAGGTAATGTATGTGCTAACATACAGCAATATGTCTGCTAGCTCAACAAATCTGGTAATCAAACGTCTGGGAGACACAAGCCCATCAACATTTTCAGGCATTTAATCCAACTAAGACAGAGTTGCACAACTGGGGGGACTCTAACAGAAGTCCCAATTTAAACATGGTTTAGTAAAACACTAAAACCTTTGCATTACATTTGTTTTTTAAGGAGAAAAAAATATCTAAGGGAAAAAAATGGTGTCCAGACTCAGTTTAGCTAGACAGGAAGAACAGTCTAGTTCTAGTATGGCATTTGCCACTAGGGACTCCTGAGTTTTAATCCACCCCCTTTGTAGCCTCTGTGGCACTCTATAGAAAAGTCATGTAATTCTAGTCCAGACAGTGAACTTTGTAAACTACTGAGCAGATTAGTCATACAAGTGTGTTCCTTTCTGTGGGACTACTCAAGTGAGTAAGTTATCAACAGGGAGGTGGGGAGCAAATCTATCCCTCTGTGTGGAGTCACACAGAGGGATAAAAAGCTACCACAAATTTTTAATTGGTCTGGCATCCTTGGAGCAAGAATTATCTACAGTGATGCTAGAAGAAATAGTAAGAAAGTTAAGAGACCTTCCTGACAGGAAAATCTGTTAAACAGAACAGTAGTCTCTTAAGTAACAGAAGCTTTATTGACTGTTGCAAATGCAATTAAACTGGACTAAGGAATCACAAATGAAGGGAATCAAATAGACCCATCTCATCAGGGACATTGAGTAAATGAGTCAGTAAGGCTCTTCTATTTGTGGCACCCATCACGTCTTGCAGCAGGTGACTGAGACACCTGAGAAAAGAGCACGCTTGCTGTCAATACAAACAGAAAAATGAACACAAACCAAAACCAACTTAGAAATGTAATTTTTCTTTTGAACCAGAACTGAAGTGTTGTTTTTGAGCCTTTTGGAACCTCAACTGGAACTAGACCCTCTCAAAATTTACTTTAGTTAATTAGCAAGGGGAGGTAATATTTTCTGTGCCTGAAGATCTGCTGGATCTTCTGCAGCAACTGACTGTTGTGAGTCAGTTCCAAGTTACCAACGTGGTTAACAAACCATTAGTGGCCTGAACTGAAACTGAACAGGAACAACTTCAGTTCCAGATAAACCTGAACTGGAACAGAGATAAAAAACCAACTTGCTTGACCCCCTAATGTGACACATCCTTGCAAGCCCTGCAATTACCCAATCACATGGATTTACCTGAGGGGAAATCTGATGTAACACAATCTTTCTTTAGAAAACCATGTTTTCTGGTACTGTCAGTAGATTATCCCGTAGGATCACAAAATAATAATTAAGCTTCCTGAGCCCAGAGTGGTATTGGTTTCTTCTTCTGCAAGAAAACAGAGAATCCAAACCAGGGCTGGAAGGACAATGTGTGAATCCTGGTGCCAGTCCAGTTGCCTGCCCTGCTCTACCTGTGCCATTCAGTAAGGCGCTGGTGCTCTATATACTCACAAAAGACCTGCTTTGCTCTATAAAGAGCACAACAGGCAGGTTTGGAGTAATTAATCCTTCAAGAGCACTGCCTTCAAGAGGATATCTTCCTCAGCCAGCAAGAGCTGCATTCTGTGCCAATAACCAGGTCCAAGTAAGGTTTGATTCCTTCTTCACCACCACACCCCCAGCCCCCCAAAATTAGGAATATTAAGTAGATTTTCTGGATTGTGATTTGCAGTAGTCTAGACCTGAGCTGGGCTGCAAAATTGTATTTAGACAGTAAAGTGTATGACTGAAACACTGCATGGCTCAGCATCCCAGTGGGAGCTATAGCTTGCATAAGGCTCTGGTGGTGTGCATTATTACTAGGCTTTGATTATGGCACTTGGATTGACCCATTAACCAGGATATTTTCTGAAGATCTCACGATCCTCATACAGACATTGGGGAGAAGAACATGTGAAGGTGAAACCAGAGAATGAATACATTACCTTGTACTGCAGAAAATAAAGCTTTTAGCTGGCTTGGAATTTACTAAAGTTACAGTATACTGGAGAACATGTATCATAGTTTATTCATTCTTTCCATACCAGAGAGGCCTCCCTCTGAGCAGAGCTTAGTCCATTTTCCATCTGGAAATATTCCCCTTTCAGAACCTTGTGACCTGGGAGGGTGGGTTTTCTCATTTCAGGGAAAAAGAAAATAAAACCTACATGAATTCCAAGGACTTAATGTCACTGCTTGTATTGTATTATCCAGAATCAAAGAGCTTAATCACCGTTTACCTTAAAGCCTTTAGCACTGTTTAGGCATAAATTTATACTGTGTCCTTCTCTCATATTCCTGCACTTTTACATTGTCAAGTGCCTTAGAGTTTATTAATAAAGATGAGGCTTGCTGTTTTTACAAGCATGTTTATGAAGGATGATGGAGAAGTTCTCAGCCCAGGTTCAGGCCTTGTCTCTAAAGACTTATGTTTGCACTGTGCAGATACCAAAACTATTTCAGAAAACATTTAGCATGGAAACCCACTTGGGCAAGTTGACCTTGCTCAGAAGTTGAGACTCCTCCATAAAAAGGACCAAGGTTAATTAAAGCTGGCTCATGTCTGTCTCTAACATACTACCCTTAAGGCATGCTTGTACATTATATGGCAGAAATTATATTGCATTATCCAGCCCAAACTCAGATGGGCCATAAGGGAGCTAATATGCTGTAAGTACCAAGTCATAGGAAGTTCACACAGTCATCCAGCATATTCAGATGCGCAGCATGTAATTCACAAGTTACAGGAGACTGAGAGCTGTAATTGGGAAGGCAGTTGCTGGGCAGCATGAAGAACAGGTCTGTGTTTAACACTTAGAAGTGTTAGGCCTGCTTGGAATTTGTAGAGGAAAACGATTTAAGGAAGAGAGCAACAACTGTGTTTTGTGCAGCACTTGGCTGTACTGCCAGTGAAAGAAAAAACAGACTCAAGTTCATAAGCACTTCACTGATCCTTCGCTTTGTTTTCCCTTACCTCACCCTAACACCTTTCAAATTACCTTATTAACATAAACCACTTGGTGCATTACACAGACGTTTAGTATTTGCAGCAGTTTTAAGAAGGAGTGATAGTCACACAATGCCATCTGCAGATGATTTACATTTATTTATCCAACAGTGTTTTCAAGTCTCTTGCCCAAAATCAAAACAGCCGCCCTCTCAGGGAATGCAGTGTCAAAAGGACGCACATATGCAAGGCAGTCTGAAATTTTAATTGCAGAAAGGTCAGGAAGTTCAGCCTGAAGGTTCCCAGAGCAGCTCTAACCCCTTTCCCCTGCGTGTATCAAGTTGTTACAATAGGGTCTTTCAATACATAATCACACAGAATGGGCAATTCAGCCTGCCATTCGCCATGTAAAACCATCTCATACATGGCAAAGGATTTCCACTCCTTTTCTGTCACCTCAAAAGAACTTCTCCAGTATGTCTTTGGGTGCTAATTATGTTCTGAAAAACACTACAGAACTAGTTACAAGGGAGCCTGCATATCTAAGTAAGGACAATAATTCAACAAGGTGCTAAGTACATTTATATCTTGAAGAACACTGCTGGGCTCACTGATTAATGTACTCAGTTCAGTTAGGCACATCTTTAAACACTGGCCAGGTGATGGAGGAGGGGTTTGATTCCAAGTTCTCCAAATAAAGACATATACAGGAAGATATATTTCTGTGATATACAGAAGTCAATAAAGTAGGTTGTAGTAAATAACTTTTAATGATGACCAAAAAAACCTAAATAACTCTTTTAAGATGGATTTGATGGGTTCATGAACACTAATTTGGTATACACATCAGTGAGTTGGTTCCATATCAACAGTTCAGGTGTTACTGCCATCTCCCAGCAGTTCTGGATCAGCTGCCAGAGCTGACGCTCTGTAGGAGATATCTCAAAAGTGTTCAGAAAAGATGTGAATCATTTTATGTGGTCAGCCAACCAAAGCAAGCCTTGGCTTCTACTGATGGCTTCAGTGGATCTGACTCCTTCATCTGGTATGCATGGAATGCACAGGATGCTTATATGAAAGCCTGGGTGTGAAAAAGATGCTTCCTTTTTCCATATGGTTTATGTATGTGCTCATTTGGGAAAGAAGAGAATTAAGAGATTATCTTCTGTATCAGTTTAAAATATTCCTAAAAGGACAGAACATTTAAAAACAAAACAAACAAACAAATCAAAATACAACAACAACACAAAAGGATGCTCTCCATATCAATAAGTCTTTTAAAATGGTGATAATGTGCAAAAGTAAAGTATGAAATGTTTTTTTTCCTTACTACCATTATATGAGTTTTCTTATAGCAAAGCCTGCAAGCTGCAACTAAGCTGTCTTACCTGGTGCTAAGTCCTTAGAAAAAGAAAGGAAAGTCCTCATTAGTGGTTCTAACTTTGCATTGACAAGACAAGTGTTAGAAGTTCTATAGATGGGAAAGCAGGTGTGAGAAGTTTCTTCCAGATCATATACAAAGCTGCTGGCTGACACACAGGTTTCCCAAAAGTGTGCCTTCACTGTCAAGTAACTTCCTTCCCAACCAATCTGTCAATACATGTCCAAACATGCTGATTACCCCTCATGTTCTTTCAGGAGTGAGCTAAATGGGTCTCTGCAAGAGGAAACCCAGGTACTATTAATAGGACAGTTCATTGTATGGTCCACGCCAGACAGCTGGTATAGAAACTATAGGTACAAACCACACCAAACCTAAGTCCACCTTGGCAGCACCATCTCAGCATGCTTTGCACTCTCAAGAATTCCAACAGATCCTCATGTTATGTGCACTACGTGCAATTTATGCCACTGAATTTATCTGATGAAAACATCATCCTTGTGAGCTGCAGTACAGCCCTTGTTGCAGGCATTTGGCATGGAAAGAAAAAAGCATTGACTATATCTAAGGCTAAATACTTGAGGTCTAGGGGAGGTGAAACAGTGTTTAATGTGCATTTCCAGCCTTTTCTAAAGCAGGTTAGCCTATAGCACGACTATAAGCCATGCTGCAGCACCTGGTCTGGGAAAAGTGCATTTGGCAATGTAGGGGTTTTGATATGATCAAGTGGAAGACTGAAAAAGCAGAAGAAAAACAAATAGTTTATTTTCACTAAATTGTTTGGCTGTTATGTTAAAATTAATTGTGAGCCATTGTAGGAACAGGAATTGAGATATAGGAGCCTTGATCCAGCCTAGGTAAGCCATCAGCTTCAGTAAAATCAGATATACACTGATGTTGAGTGTGACTTACATAGTTTGGATCCAGATTCAGATTTTGAACTCCTCTTCTATATACAAATGTAACAGTGTTTTGATCAAGCATGAAGTGTAAATGCAATACAATAGATGTGAAAGTCAGGTAGGATCTAATCACAAACACCCTCATTTCTTCTCCAAACTGTGGGTTATTTTACCTCCCTTTGCTCCCCATCTCTGAATGTTAAAATGTCTTGTCCTCAAAGACATTCCTGCACAAATGGAAGTAAGACATGCTGGGTCAGAAGTAAAGTTAGTCTCCTGGTGTGTGATGTGCTCATTCTACAATACACTGCAGCTCAAGTGCTAAAGCAGGATTAATTTATAATATCCGCTGATTAAAAAAGGGAAAAGGACTAGACCTTACATTGCACAAAACAAATGACTGGATGCCAGCCAGCTGTTTGAGCAAGTGTCTACCTCCTCCATTAGCATGGGCTGCCTCTAACTCTCCAGGAAGCCTTCCCTAATGGAACTGCTGTGGCAAAACAAATGCTTTGTTTAAGCAGTCTTCCCAGCCTAGTCGCTGACACTGTGCTGTCAAGAACTGTGGGGCACATCCCTTATCTTCAGAATTCCTTGCAACATTCTCAGCAGCTAAGCACTGCGTCATGAAGAATTTATAGGCAGATCTCATGAAGACTCAAGATTTATGGCTTGCACATAACAATGTGCTTCTGCCCAAAACAGCATGTGCATAATCCTAGCCCAGCAGCTTCATGAGATCTCCTCACTAGAAATCAACGTTGAAGCAAATTTAGGTTAAGCATAGTATGCAAAAAACGAAATATGAGGGATGTCAACCTATTGAATAGTGACTGGATGTCAGGTAGGCTCTCCTTTGCTGAGGACTTTGAGTCAGGAAGTTTTTCTTGAAGATAAATGCTAGCTGAGAGAGTTAAGGATTTGAAGAAGAGATTATTGAGAAATCATAGGGCACATAGAACGGAAGACAAGTAATAATCATAGCTTTTTCCCTGCATAACTTATATTTACCTATACAGCAACTTACTGGTTGTGCAGAATCCTAAGAGACACTGTCTACAAAGGTCTACACAACTCCAGATATTCCCACAAAGATACTGTATATAACAGTGAGATGGTTATTCATGGAACATTTGTGTGCAGGGGACTGGGGAAAAAAAATTGATCAAACATCATCCTTCTGATTACAGTCCTGTGATTAACTTCCACCTGTTTGATGATAGTTTATTCCCTGTCTCGCTTAGCACTGGGCACTCCAGGAAAGCTGCGATATGTGATTAGCACCTGCTATAATAGAAATTAGCTTTCTGCCCAGGAGAAGACAGAGAAAAAGCCAGCCAGCCGGCCCCTTGGTTGAATTACTAACGTGTGAGGTAATGCACCTTGGCTCTCCCTTCCGGCTCGAGAGCGGTTCAGGCTGCCATTCCTGCCTGCTGATAGTCAGAGCAGGCACCACACACTTACCTGAGCCCATGCCCAGGGAGAGGTTGTGGCTGAGGCCAGAGCAATGTTACCGACTCCACTGCAGCCTCTCCTCGTTAACCATGGTAAATCGGTGGCGTTGATCAGAGCTGTGGAGCAGCAATCAGGCTCAGATTATAATTCAGATAAGGTGCAACCCCATCTACTTCTTCCTGACTTTCTCCTCCCAAGCACTTAAAATTTTTCGATAAATACCAAAAGTCAGAACTTCAGCTAAAAAACTGGCCTAACAGCCATTTTGTAAGGCAGGGCCCCATATCGCCTTGGCATGGGGTGTTCTGTAGCAGATCCCATGTTTATTCACATGAATCTTCCAGGGGGCTGTGGCTAAAACTAGAAGAACTCAGGGGGAATTTTTCCAGTGTTTACACTGGAAAAGAATTCACACCTGAATAACTAAGTGACCAGTTAAGTGCATTCCTTTAAAGTTTTGTCGTGCACTAGCTCGACAGCTTTCCATATGCTTCCTCCTCATCATGAAAGCTGTACAGCAGCAGTGTAAATCTATCTCAACGCTACTTCTAAAACTAGCTTTAGGGTTCAGTTGTCCATAGGTTGCATAGTCTGCCTTGATGCAGATTATGCTGCAGTTGGAGCTGTTAGTGCTTATTATACAACTGCCTGCGAGAACGGGAGGGAGCACAAGACAACTTAAGAGACTAAGGACTAACCAAATTTTGTGTATCACAGATTTGAACTAAAGACTTACAAGTGAAAGGCTCCATATGTTAGTAGTAATCCCTCTCATCACTCCTCCCCTTTGACAAAATGCTCCAGTAACCCATTTTTTCATGGTGTTTCTTGAAGTCAGCTGGATGGACTCCCTGTTTATCATATGCAGCATAGTTAAGGGATTTTGCTGCAAAAAAGCTCCATCACCTTGGCCTTTGGCAAAGTGGACAGTGCTGAGAAGTCTACTCTGGAGTTAGCCTCTTCAGACAATAAAGATAACACACTGCCAGAAACTAGAAGCTCTGAATGAACAAATAAAAGAGAAGCAAGCCACTGAGGCTGGATAGCAGATACACTAAAAGTTCTGATGGGACAAAAGAACAGAATGGATGACCTGCAAATTAAAAAATTGGCTTCTCTTACACACCACAATTTCTGTGATGGATGACTAGAAGATAGTAGTTACGTTACCTACTCATTTCCTAAGACTTAAAAAAAATATCAGCGCTTATTAATGAGAAATACTGTACTGAACATTATAGAAGCATTATATGAATCAATGGCACACACTTGCCTAGTCACATCCAAAAGAGTTGCAGAGGACTTTCCAGATTTAAGTAAGGAATGTGACTAGGGGCAGAAGGTTTCCATATGGAGGGAGACAGAGGCTATTCAGGTCAGAAAGAAGATGCTTAAGAAATATCAGGCTATGATCCAAAAACATTGCACAATTACTGAATATTGTATCACTGCCTCAGAGTCTGTGTAAATGTGTAGCATTGGCTTTGTGTACCATGGATCTAATCCTATTGCTGTCACATACGTGCAATGATTTTGAGGAATGTTAAAGTGGAGGGAAGTTTGGCCCAGATTAACAAACTGAAAAGGTAAATTGTATTCTGAAGAGGTGAAGTCCAGTTCATTTATCAGACACGAGAAAAGAAGATGGGCAGTCACTGAAGCAGTCACTGAGGCCAGGAATTTGGTCAAATACACAAAGGAACTAAAAATTTCATAGGGGAAAAAAGCCACACAGGGGCAGAGGGTGAGAGAAAATTGAGAGAAAATGCTATGAAATATATTGTGCTGGGCATAACCAGTTTGTCACCAATAAAGGGAAAGGTGGAAGGACATAATTTCAATCAATAGCTGGTTATTTATTATTTAGTATTGAGACCGTAGAAGCCTTCCTGAAGCAATTAATAGTGGTTATACATGGATTAAAAAAGCAGAATAGGTCTAGCTAATCCCATGTGGCAATTCTTATATTTAGGGAAATGAAGAGCTTACAGAAAACCAAATGAAGTATAGCAAGTGATGAGAGAAATGCACTTATCAAGTGGACTGCTTATGATTTCACAGGTTATTTTGCAAGAATTGAAATGAGCTAAAATTTAAGACATTATGATAATTGCTGAAACCAGCTAAGTGAAATTCTGTGCTCAGTTACATCCATTATTATTGCTTTCTTCTTGTTCCTTTCTCCTGTGGTACAGGTATGACTGAACAGAAAAGAAAGTCACACAGCGAAACTTGCATCTTGTCACAGTTCTCTGTAAATGTGTTACAAACTTTACCAGCACAATGAAAAGTCACTGCAAGATGCATTTTACGAGGGAAAACAAAGTCTCTTTTGGAACAGTTCACTGTCAGCAGTGGAACCAGCTCAGCTGTAGTTCAGATGGGAATCCCTATTATAAACTAAAACAGTTCTACTGCCCAAACACAGCTGAAATGAACTGTTATATAGCACATTGCATCATTACCAGACAGCCTGTGTAACCCTGCCTATAGCAACAGCCCTGAATATTGTGGTACAATTCTCTCATTTGCTACTTGCGTGCAATGATTTTTTAAGGCTTTAAGTTGGAGAGCTTCAGCCCAAAATAAGATAAAAGTGATGACTTGATCATTTTGCCTCCTTCTGCACAAAACAAATTTGCTCACTGCAAAGCAGCAGCCTTTCAAATGCCTACACAGCTTAGGAGACCGTACAGTAGTCTAATTCCTCGCCAGTGAAGTCAGGCTGTAACCATGGCAGCTGTGAGTGCAAATCTCTGCTGTATGAAAAGGTCCAGGCTGATCAAGCAGATTGTTGTACAAGTACACATGTGCCTGCGTCTGTGTATACACAAATTAAGAAAGCCTATGGCTTAGGGTGGGAGTGAGGGAGAGGAGAATAGCCCACCCAAGCCTTTACCAGAGCAAGCTCTGGATGAGCTGCCAGCTGGATCCCAGCACTGCAGGCTCCCTGAAGGACACTGCTTGAGGAAAGGCTGGGGTGGGTCACGGGACAAGGAGGCAGACAGGATGGGAAGGGATAATCCGGTGAAGAAACTTCACCCACTGCAGGCTGGCTCTGGTGTAATACAATGATGTTGTCCCTCAAGGGGAAAAACACTAATTCCAGCCTGACCTCCCTCTAACCATTCCGTTTGTTGCACAGAGAAGAGCGCAGCAGTTGGCTCTTTTGCTCCAGTGACTGGAGTGACTGGGGCCCAGGAGCTGGCAGTGCACTTATCTATAGAGATGGGGAAAGGGACAGTCTCTCTTTAATCGTTCTAAGTCTGGCATTAGGTCAATCTTTTCTTCATCTTTTTCCAGGGAAATTGGAGCTTTCATTCCTTCCTTTCATTAAAATAAATGAATGTATGATTGATGATCCTGGAGCCTGATGTATCCCATGTATTCAAAGATTAGCTATAGCAGTATCTACTGCCAACGCAGCATATGCTGGTGTCTTGCAACCCTAATCTCTAGGCTCTTTTTTAAGGGTGAGAAGCCCATTTCCAAGGCCTAGTCAGACACTGGCCTCTTTACTGCTGCGAAGGCACAAGCACAGTGGTGGTTTTGTAAAGTGGAGTCTTTACCTCCTAAGAAGCAAGCTGGGGTCTGCCTGCTTGTCCCACTGTGGTTGCTTGAGTGACTAGGGAGCAGCAACACAGTGATTTACACACTGGCAGGTGCAAACACACCCAGGCAAAAATTGAGGTCAAAATCAATGGAGTAATTAAACCCCTTTCTCTCACCATTCAAGCAGACTGGTACGCTTTGAGAACAGGCAGTTACTCCAGAGATTAAGTCCATTTTGGAGAGTGTGGTATGCTGCATCTGAATAGAAAACTGTTTTGAGCTGATATTTTTTCATCTCGGACCACACAGGAACCATCATTATGATGATTTTGCTGAAGCTGAGACAGGATGAGCTAACATCAATTTTTCTGCTTCAGAATAGCAGATCAGGATCTGACATCTTCACCAGGGACCTTCCTGCCATGGGAACAATCTGTTTCTAGCAGCATCTGAACTTCACAACTTTAGCCATTCATCAGCTTTCCCATATGTCCCAGGACACAGAGCTTGCCCAAATGATGCAGCAGTGACTCTGCTCTGCAGACCTTTGCAACAGGCTGTGCACCACAGCAACTTTTTCACCTGCTTAAATTGGTGTTCCTCACCAGAGAAACTTGCTGGTTTTTTATCCCGCTGTGTGAAATGTCCCATAAGACTGCTGAGACTCCTCTGTGTCTGCTCCTTCCAACCCAAGCACCCGGATACACTCTTGAGTGCAGCTTGGATCCCGGATGCACATGTGTATGTCATATACTGTACAGGCACAGGTTAATCAGGGAAGGCAAAGAAGCCTTTTGTCCTTCACCACTGATTTTCCCTTCCCTGCCAAAATATTGTAACTATCTATCTGCTGTTGTGCTGCAGCTTCACTCCAATTTTGCTGCTCAAAAAGGCAGATTTAGGGAGGTAGAGAGAAACAGTTATTCAGTAGTACCAGAAATGTAAATAGTACTGTAGCCCTAGCAGATAAGCAAGATCAAGAAATTCTTCTCTGTCTTGAGACTCAGCATGTAAAGCCATCCTCAAACTGCTCACTGATAACATGAGTGCTGGATGACATCTCTGTGAACATACTGTTTTGCCACAGGTGGCGTCATCCTCATCCTAAGGCTCAGAGCTGCCCCAGTGCGGCCACATACCTTCCTGAGTTTGTGTTTGTCTACCCATATGGGCTTCACTTCAAAGAATGAAAAGGAAAGTCTGAAACTTAGAGACCAAAGTAAACGACAGGATCAAATACTCCAGCTGCCCCCAACCAGAATTATACTCCTTATGTGCTGAGACCTGAGCCTTCTGTTCCATAGAATCATAGAATGTTTAGAGTTGGAAGTGACCTTAAAGATCATCTAGTTCCAACCCTTCTGCAGGGACAACTTCCACTAGACCAGGTTGCTCAAAGCCCCATCCAGCCTGGTCTTGAACACTTCAAGGGATGTATGGCACAAGATGCTGCAGCAACCAGTGGGCCACCACTGTGAGGTCATCAGAAACAGTAGAGTTTTAGATTAACATGAACAGTAGCTCATAGGAGTTGTAAGAGCTGAAATTCTGGAAATTAAGCAGCATATTAAACTTGAATAGCTCAGTCCCAGATGTATCTCCCAGTTAACTACTTCTGGGATATTTCCTTCCAGTTTCCCTACACACACAGAGATTTTCTTGTAAGAAATTCCCTCCTCTTTAAGTCAACTTTATTTTACAACGAGATTGAAACAGGAGCATAAAGCTGGAGGCTGTGTGTGACTGGAAAGATCAAACTATGAGATTTGTTTTAAAAGTTACTTGATATATAATGAATTGCAAATTCAGTAGTGTACCAGCTGGAAACAGCCAAGCCCTTTACCAGCAAGAGATGGGGACGAACAATGACGAAATGAGTCAACAACGCAGATCTCCTGCAGAGAAGGCTTCTGGCACAGCAGGGCAACATAAGCAAGCATGCTATATATAGAACTGGTCCTTGGGTGAATACACAGATCTTAAAGATGACCCCAAACAGAACCCCAGTTCAAATAAACAGAGAAATACATAGGGTGGTTGTCTGGTTTGAAGCCTGGGATGGGAGCCAGGAGTTTCCAGTTTCCCTTTTCCCCAGTTCAGTTTGCCTACTTATACCGATGGCCCCCAGCCTTTGTTGACACACGGGCAGTGATACTGAGGAAGTTATGATCCGCAGGCAAATTGTGCACAGTTCTTTTTGTCAGACAGCCATGCCAGAGGCCCTGGGGATCCTTGTCTCAGACTGCATGCTCTTCACAGCAGGGGCCGTGTCCTGCTTTGGGCACATATTCCCCAGTGCAATTGGCCTTCCAAAGCATGCAGCCATTAAACATTATTATGCTCCCCTGTAGTGTGGTCTTCTGTCCCGCACTAAGCAGTAATATTCTCCCCAATAAGGATGAGTGTCAGAATTTAAAGCAGTAACCATTTAGACTGAAAAGCAGAGAAGGATTTTTTCATACTTCAGCTATTGGCTTTTAGTTATGAAACTTTTTTCTATGTTTATGGCCTAAAATCTCCCCCTACATTCTGATATAACATTTTGCTGTAAACATATTGGATGTTATATCTACACTAGATCATAGAGGATCGAGAGAGAATATGTAGAAGTGATTTAATTATGCAACATGTGTTCTAACACTGATCCAAAATGCTTGTTTGCTTTGTTGTTGGGGAAAAAAGGACTGATTTCTATGTTTTAGAAGCAATGAAGTTGCTAATGGAGAGAGATTTGAAATATGAGCCTTGGCAATATCTTTGTTCCATAGAATAGAAATGCTTTTGGATTCAGTTCTGAGCTTCATAAATTTATGATTCATTCTGGACAACAATCCTTAAAAATTATGATATGGTGACAAATTATGAATAGTGGGCCAAATGCTTAATTTCTTAAGCAATTTTTTCCCACAGTCTTCCTCTAGGTTTCATTAAGAAAAAGTTAAGATGGCTCTCAGAATCTGTTATTTTTCAATAAACAATACATAGGAGTCGAAGACTTAAAAAAGACAGATTTGCTATCATATAATAAACTGCAGCTTCAGGAAAAATTGCATTTGAGAGAAGGTATGATTGAACTGATTTATATATTTTGTTCTCCAGATCCTGGATGTCAAATTATTTGCTATGTGTCCTTAAAAGCTGAAAGAAGTGGGGTCTAATTTACAAGTTTAAAGATCCCTTCAGGTGTTTTTGATTTGATTTATTCATTGTTCCTTCCATACATCTAGAAAAAAGCTGAGTTTGAACAAAATTTAGCCCATCGGTTCTGAGACAGAACCCCATAAATCTCAAGACAATGACTAAGTAAATGTTATACTTTACCTTTTCTTGGGGGCACAGGAAGGTGTTAGTATTTTTGCAAAATGGTTTGATTAAATTTGCCTAAAACTTGAAAAAATATTACTTTGCATAATGATGTTGTAAGACTCTTTTTCCCTGCTTTCCCCCACTTCAGTAAATTTCCACTCTATGAAAGGTCTTCTGTGCACACCTCTGCATAAGAGATAGCATTGATGATGAAACAAATAGAGTCTTGCTTTCTGTCTCTCTTTCATAAAGGCATTACTTTGGACCTTTTTTCTCCTCTCAGTTACAAAAAAAACTTCACGGAAAATAATTATCTTTGAGCTTTCCATCAGGTTCAAAAGTTTACTTGGTGAAACTGAAAAACAGGGTAGAAAAGATAGCCTACTAACTCAGCTAAAAAAAAACCAAACAAAACCAACAACAATCCCAACCTCCTTTTCATATTATGAAAACTCTGTACCTGAGAGAATTTGTCTGAGGAAATTGAAGTGACCAAGGGTAAGATAGAAGATTAACCACAGCACATAAGTAGACATTTTTTAAGCACAGGGAACAAGATGATGAGGGTCTCAAAATCTACTCTCCCTACTGTATTTCTATAATGTCTGACATGGGCAGATATACTGATATTAAACCCAAAATCAGCATTCTCCTTCAAAGATTTGTCTTTGGAGATGTCTTCTTGCATGACTCAAAACTAGCTTCACTTTTTTATTCCAATTTAAATACTTCAATCCACTGGAATGCATTGTAGTCTGGTTCTTTTGTGCATTTGGGATTAAAAATAGCCAAGATACTTAATTTTTGAAATAGTTCTCTATATTGTACAGCTAATTTTTTCCTCCTAATAAAAAGTTAATTAAGGTCTGCTGGATACATTTGGATTCACTTCATAATGCAGAACAGCACGTGAAGCACAGTTCTACCACAAAATCTCAGTTCTTTCTGTTCTTTTGTTTGTTTGTTTGTTTTTATTGTGGTTTTTTTTACTTTTGGCTTGGTTTGCTTTAGCCAGGGAAATTTCATTGCGTGAAATGTGCAATAGGATAAATTCTGCACTCAGTCCTCCCTACCCTTCCCCATCCAGCCACATTCATTTCAGAGAAGTGTCCCCACTCCACAAGGATGTCCCTTCCAAGCAAGCCAAACCTTCTGCTTTGGCACAATTACACTAGAACACTGGGTGTTGAAGCCTAGAGCTGCACTCTGATCTCATTCAATTTGTTGCTTTGAGATATTCAAGACAGCTGTCCTATGTTCCCAAAAAACTGACTTGGCAGAGAAGAAGGAGACATTTCGTACTTCTGCGATCTCCCAGGCTGATTCTCTCCTGCTGACCTGACTCACAAAAAGACTCTCCATGTAAGAGAGCCCAAAGTCCATACAATCCATGGCTACTGTCAAAAGATGTCATTAAATATGCTTGGCACCATTTGTGACCTGCATGCTCAACCTAAGGACAGACAGCAACATAGCAACAAGTTTCACTGAGTGCACCAACCAAACTCTCCAGTAGCACGTGCAAAAGAGCTTTTTTCACTGTCAATTAATCACCTAACAGAGCAAAAATTGAAGGGCCCCAGTGTCAAACACAAAGAAATGTGTATGCAAGAGAAAGAAAATATATGTCTTATTTGACACCTATCAGCATTACTGTTATAACGGAAGCATCAACACAGCCCAGTGACGAGTCTGTTGAGCATTTACAGTGTAACCTTCAAGTTTTCACCCTCAGATCTCAAAGCGACTTACAAAAAGAAGGGAAAGTCTTTGTAAGAGGTCAATTTATTTTACAAAGGAGGAAACTGATGCATGTTGAGGTCATGCAAACAAGATGAAGCAATTTAGGCAGCAATATAGGGGCACAGTTCTGAGTAGCTGGTGAATCTCTGGAAGAGCAGCATTATGTTCTAATCGTTTTGAGACTAGAAGAAGGAAAACAGAAAATAAGTTCCTTTTTTTTTTAAATTTTTCTCAGTAAACCCATAATAGGAAAATCTGGGATTTCCATAACAAAAAAGAAAAAGAGAAAGATCTTCTGGTTCATCATCAGCTGTGAAGTACATACTCTACCAGTTACTGTAATTTCCTAACTCTTAAAGGATTTAGTACTCTCCTACTCACCCCATCCAAAACAGAACAATAAGGCCTGTAGAGACCAAAATTATTCAACTACATAGTACAGTTTCCTCAATAAAAAACAGCTGGAACTGCACAAAACAACATCATAGACATGGTGCTAACGTGCTATTTGCAGTCTTGTGCTCTCAGTAGTAAGAATTATATTACTTTGTATAAGCAGAATGCAAACCAGCATGAACCATGAGATGAGAAAAATACATAATTAAGACACAGCCCCCTGCGACCTTCTACTTCTCTTGTTGAGTTTTAATTCCAGTGTGAAAAGTTGCACAGATTTAATTAGAAAATGACAGAGCGTCACTGTTAGAGAGAGGCAGCTGACACAAAGCATTTCAAGGAGCCTTGGAAAAAGGACAGTCAAAAACTCTGTCTTGCATAAACACCATATTTCATCATTTTTACAGAGCCAGATTGAGCATTTTATTTAATTAAATCTTGTGATATAGATACCACGTTGTTTGTCCCAGCCTTAAAAATAAGCTACTAACAAGATCTGTCCAGAGCCCATTAATCTTACAAATGTGTACTTGGAAGCTATCTGACCAAATATGAAACTAAGGGTTGTCCTTTCTCACCACTTTTATCTAAGAATAACATGACAGTTTCATTTCTGCAAGAACACATGTACTTTTAGTCATCTATTTGTTCTCATCCTCAAATACGATACATCAATGTGGCTAGGAGACCCTAAACTAAATGACAGGTTGAGTGACCCAAGGAACCTTGGGTTTTGGGTTTTTTTATATAGAGCTTCTTCACAGAGGCATTTTCACATTTCAGCTTTAAAGTAACTGTCTATTTACTGTGCAGGAAAAAAATAATAATTAAAAAACATGTTCCAGGTAGCTGAAGGATTAGCAGAGAGAGCTGAAGCATGGTGGGCTGGGAAAGGTTACCTAAACCCTGAAAAGAAACATAATTTTTAATGGAAGATTAATGGAAGACAAGCAAACCCATCTGGAACATGGAGATGAGAAACATAGGACAACTATAAACAGTGGTGTCATCAAGTGGCCAGATGAGATATACCAAACGTCATTCTGAGTCCACAAATGGTCATGAGATGAATAAATCCAAATGAAACCTGAGGGTCACTTAGCCTTGTCTCTGCAGCAAGAGAATTAATACAAGAGAATTAATAAGGAGAGAATATTACAAGATACAATATTACATCTATACTAACTATGGATGAGGCTGTTGCTTCCAAAAGCAACTAGCTACAGTGCCCCACTGTGACTGGGAAAGGAGAGAGCTTGTTCTGCAGAAGTAATGGTTGCAGCTTGGTATCATGATGTCAACATGGATCCTCTGAACAGAAAGCCATCTTCTGGTTATGAGAAATCCTCCAGTTCTTTTTTCAGACATTACAAGAAATTGCCTCTACTGTCAGGACCAGACTCTGATTTGGATGGCTGCATCCTGCCTTCTGTGGGTAGCCTGGCCTCTGGTTTATGGAATCACGGAATTGTCAGAGTTGGAAAGGACCTCTAGAGATCTAGTCCAAACCCCCTGCTAAAGCAGGGTTGCCTAGAGCACATTACTCAGGACTGCATCCAGGTGGGTCTTGAAAATCTCCAGAGAAGGGGACTCCACAGCCTCCCTGGGCAGCCTGTTCCAGGGCTTTGTCACCCTCAGTAAAGAACTTCTTCCTCATATTTGAATGGAACGTCCTATGTTGCAGCTTGTGCCCATTGCCCCTCGTCCTGTCACTGGGAACCACTGAAAAGGGTGGCCCAGCAGTAACATCTGTCAGCTTTCTCAGCACTTGCAGGTGCATCCCGTCAGGACCCATGGACTTATGGATGTCCGGTTTGGCCAAATAGGTTCTATACCCAGTCCTCCTATACTGAGGGAAAATCTTCCTCTCTCCAGACCTTCCCCCTTGCCTCCAGGGTCTGGGATTCTTGAGGAACAGCTTTAGCAGTGAAGACTGAAGTAAAGAAGGCATTCAGTAACTCCACCTTCTCTGTGTCTTCTACCACTAGCGCACCCATCTCATTCATCAGTGGGCCTACATTTTCCCTAGTCTTCCTTTTTCTGTTGACATACTGAAAGAACCTCTTCTTGTTATCTTTAACAGTAGTGGTCAAGTTGAGTTCTGCAACTCTGCAAGTTCCTATTCATTCAAACCACCACACAGTTTGGGACTCAGATAAAATGTTTCAGTTTATTCTTATCTCTGTTGCTATGAGAGGTAGGTTTAATTTTGAGTCACAAAACTTAACCAGTTTTGGGTTTGTTCTGTTAGTTCAGACATGGGATGGCTCATACCAGTGTTCCTTTGTAACTAAACCACAGTGGTTGGATAGGTAAGATGGTAAAATTCCAGCTTTAGATAATTTACATTTATAAAACACATATGAAACTGGAAATGGTCAAAAGACCATACATGATGCTAATTTTGGCTACTGAAGTGGTAGAACTTGTAAAAAAGAGCTCATATTTCTTATGTTCTGAAATGGGAGCTACAATATCTTCTTTTTACATTAACCTTAATAGACTTCTCAAACAGAAGAGAGTACATATCATGATTGGTTTCTCTTCTCTGCTTGTATCAAAAATACTTTAGTGATACGTTCTTTGTAATTTGCTGCCATGTAGAAAATCGTGGTGCAGTATTATCTCTCAGTAAGATGACTTGTAAGAAACTCATCAAGATTCAATTATCCACTAAAAAGCAAAAGGTTTTATAATAGCAAGGGGAAAAGGCAAGGGTCAGAATCCTTCTGAGGCAAAAGTTCAGTGTAGTCAGCAGAATTATGCCTCAAAGCTGTCCCCACTTTAGAAAAGTTACTTTATTCAGTAAGATGCCTCACAGCACCAGTGGAAAAGTTGTTTTTGATGGCTTTTAACCAGTGAAGAAGTCATCTTTCTTGTGGCAGGCCCTCAAGACTTTGGTCAGCCACAGTTTTGCAACCAAAGCTATCCTATGGTTATATGTATACCAAGTATAAATACCAAGTTTTAAAAAAAGAAAAGCATAAAGGAGCTTTAAGAGCAGGGGTTGGCTTTTCTATAAATATTCGTCTAAGTACAGTGCAGTTATTTCTAAGACACACAAGAGAGATTTCAACAAATCTGTCTAAAAACTAGAAAATCATCAGATCAAATGTTTTTAAAAATTGTTTCCTGGCAATATTTTGTTTTTTGTTGTTCTCTCTGGCTATTAAAAAACATCCCCAGCTTCAGAAAGATAATTTCTCTACCTCCTGACAGGTTCTTTCACAACACTGTTGACTCAGGGTACCACAGAAATGCCTATAAATACTCAGATGTGTTACCATGTATAGACAGGTTTTCATCTGTAGAATCATAGAATCATCTAGGTTGGAAAAGACCTTTAAGATCATTGAGTCCAACCAGCAACAAAACACTGCCAAGTCCACCATTTAACCATGTCCCTCAGCACCACATCTACACGTCTTTTAAATACCTCCAGGGATGACGACTCAACTACTTTCCTGGGCAGCCTGTTCCAATGTTTGATAAGCCTTTCAGTGAAGAAATTTTTCCTAATATGCGACCTAAACCTCCCCTGATGCAACTTGAGTCCATTTCCTCTTGTCCTATCACTTGTTACTTGGGAGTACGAAGAGACCTACACCCACCTTGCTATAACCTCCTTTCGTGTAGTTGTAAAGAGTGGTAAGGTCTCCTTTCAGCCTCCTTTTCTCCAGGCTAAACAACCCCAGTTTCCTCAGCCAGTCCTCATAAGACTTGTTCTCCAGAACCCTCTCCAGCCTTGTTGACCTTCTTTGCACACACTCCAGCTCCTCAATGTCTTTCTTATAGTAAGGGATGCAAAACTGAAAACAGTATTTGAGGTGGGACCTCACCACTGCAGAGTACAGGGGCATGATCACTTCCCTAGTCCTGCTTGCCTCGCTAATCCTGATAGTTTGGTGAACAGGACTGGTGAGTAAGGCTCAACATGTCCAGCAAAGGAAACAAGGAACAGATTCTCATCATCCAGAAGGTAAGATTCTTACCACACAAAAGATTTTCATATCAAGTCAACAGCTTTCACTGCAGCTAGCTCGTACCTCCTCCACTGAGCCATGCCACCTGCAACAGCAGCTCTGTGTTGTGTCCCAAGGCACTGGTCACCACAGGCAAGGGCACAGCACTCGAGCCAAGTGCCACTTCTCCAAGCTGACACAAGTCTGTATCAAAGCCGTGTGGATGGATTCTTGACACTGGCAGCAAAAATGCCCAGAGTCTAAGAGAGATTTTAAAACAACAAGTTGGTGAATATGCAATTGGCTGTTGAATTTGGAAAGCAGTTAAATAAAAAGAACAGATTAGACTGTGATGTTCAGGGTGGGGAAATGAGATCTCCCTTTCCCATTATAACAGAGAAATTGAGTAGACTACAGTCGATATGAAAGGTAACAACTTATAAACTACTGAAATGAAATTATTTCCTACATCTTTACTTCTTTTGTCTCTCTGCAGAGCTAGGTTTGGTGAATCTTTAAGACATACTTAGATTCCTGTTGAAGGAGTTAAGAACACAGATAAAGGTATTTTTTAGTACAACTTCGTTATTTACAGAGGTCTTATTTAACTGGAAGAGGAGTAGTGAAAACTACCATTATGTTTCTTCCGATAGAAATATCTTCTTACAGCCTGACTTATTCAGCACAAGCGCATATCTGTCTTTTGGTTTTCATCTCTGTTTTACATATCTGTTTATTATACTGTTTCCTCAGCTGCAGCAGCGCCAGGTTTTTCCCAGCACTGGGAAGCTGAATAGGATAAATTACTGTACTGGGTTTGTGTGACAAGGTTTTGGTAACAGGGTGGTTTCTGTGAGAAGCTGCTAGAAGCTTACTGTGTCCAATAGAGCCAATACCAGCTGGCTTCAAGAAGGACCCACCGCTGGCCAAGCCCAAGCCCATCAGCAATGGTGGTAGTGCCACTGGGATAACTTATTTAAGAAAGCAGAAAAAAGTGACTGCACAACAGCAACTGCAGCCAGAGAGACCAGTGAGAATGTATGAGAGGAACAACTCTGCAGACACCAAGGTCAGTGAAGAAGGAGGGACAGGAGGTGCTCCAGACGCCGGTGGAGAGATTCCCCTGCAGTCCATGGGGAAGACCATGGTGGAGCAGGCTGTCACCCTGCAGCCCATGGAGGTTAACAGTGGAGCAGATGTGCACCTGCAGCACAGGGAGGATCCCACACTGGAGCAGGTGGAAGCCTGTGACCATGTGGGAAGCCTGTGCTGGAGCAGGGTCCTGGCAGGGCCTGTGGCTCCTTGAAGAGAGAAACCTATGCTGAAGCAGGTTTGTGGGCAGGACTTGTGACCCCACAGGGGACCCATGCTGGAACAGTCTGTTCCTGAAGGACTGCACCCCTTGGAAAAGACCCACGCTGGAGCATTTAATGAAGAACTACAGGCTGTAGGAAGGACTCACCCTGGAGAAGTTTGTGGAGAACTGTTTTCTGTGGAAGGGACCCCACACTGGAGCAGGGAAAGGGTGCAAGAAGTCCTCCCCATGACGAGGAAGGAGTGGGAGAGAAAAATGTGTGGTGAACTGACTGCAACCCATATTCCCTGTCCCCCTGCACAACTGATGGGGAGGAGGTAGAGAAATCAGGAGTGAAGTTGAGCCCAGGAAGAAGGGAGGGGTGGGAGGAAAGTGTTTTAAGGTTTGTTTTTATTTCTCATTACCCTACTCTGATTTAATTGGTAATAAATTAAGCTAATTTTCCCAAGTTGAGTCTATTTCAGCTGTGACAGTAATTGATGAATGATCTCTCCCTGTCCTTATCTTGACCCATGAGCCTTTTGATGTATTTTTCCTCCTCTGTCCAGATGAGGAGGGGGGTGATAGAGTGGCTTTAGTGGGCACCTGGTGTCCAGCCAGGGTGAACCCACCAGAATTCCTTAGCTTTAAGTCCACTTTGCTTCAGTGATTGACCTGGCTGAATTACAGATAAACTGGTACCAGACAAAACCTTGGGTCATGATGCAGAATTGTTCAGCTGGCATACTTTGACAAGAAGTGTGTAATCTCTATCTATCCCATTGGTTCTAGTTCACAATCTTTTTAACTTACTTTCTCTCCTATCAGTGACAGAAAGAATTACCACTTTTATCTTCCAAGACTTGAATGTTCTTATCTGCCCTCCAGGAAGACACTGTTATCCAAAGTCATCCAAAGAGTAAAAAGAAAACTGCAAGAAATATTTATTAACTTCTCTAAAATTCATAGCCTAACTTTGCTTTAGCTCATGGTTATAGTTATCAACAACTGGGACCAATATTTTTCTGTGGAGTATTTGTAAAGGAGCTGTCATTCATAGTATTAGCCATCATAAGCTACAGAGGCACTCCAGACGATAAGATGTGATGATGGAATGATGCTTTATCCCAACAGGCTGATGAAACAAAGTTCATTGGGTAATCTAGTTCTCAGACAGTAAGCAGACAGTCTGATGCTTGTTTCCTAGTCAGCAGTCTCCATTTTCAGATTTTCAAAAAAAGAGCCTTCTTCAGAAGAAGTGCAGTGTCCCTAATGTTTGAGAGCCACTAGCTTGCTATTGTTGGAAGTGAGAATAGAGGGTGACCACACTGTGAGCTGCAGAGCGTCCTGTTTTAGCAACACCAAATGGAGGAGTTAGATCAGCTCAGGCTACAGAGCAGGCATGGGGCAGATGAGCCTGCTAGAATAAAAATACGTCAGTCTACTATACAGACATGGGTAGGGCTCAAGGCAGACCAAATTAATGCTGAAGTGAAGGTGCCACACAAGCAGTTGCACCTTTTCTTCATCTGTAAAATTTATAGGAATAACGCATCAGTGCTTTACAGTGGTGTTACCAGAATTAATGCATTAATGTTCATAAGTACTCAGCTTCTGCAGAAATTATGTCTTTTCTGTAGCTAAATAATTGCACACAGTTAAGTGCCCTGTGAACTGACTGCCTAGCCAGTGTCAGCTGCTGGAGGGGACAAGAGGTTGATATTAAACAAGGAGGGTACTTTTTCCTGCATAGTAATATCTTTAGATATATCATTTCCTTAGTCATGTCAGGAGAATTGATGCCAGTGATATATTTGGAGTTAAAAGGCTGTGGTTTTTGTCTCCATTGTCTCAGTTCTGGCACACAGGGATAATGAATTTCACTTACTGATAGTACAAGTGTTCATTGGCATTGTCTGCTGTTGAAAATGGGAGTCAACCTGATTTCTTTATCCTCCTTTTTTTGAAACTTTCCAACAGGGATGAGGAAATGAAGTTGACTCTCAGTAAGCATTTTAAAAATTATTCCCTCCCCCCTACCCCAAATAAACAGCAGAAAACTTCTACTTTGCCTAAGTCCTCAAACAGCTTTCATTTTGTACAGATGTTATGAAGGAACTTCATCATAACAGAAGTAGAATTAGTTTACATTCTTTCCTTCTTTCTAAGACATTGAAAATATTAACACTGGCTCTGCCTGAGTAGCATTTATGTCAGTATCTCATCATTTGAGCCAAGTGCAATGCTGACTTTAAAAGCAGGTTACAGTCTAAAAAGTGGCTCTATGAAAGTGGTATTGGGGTACTTTATGTTCACTCTTGTTTATCCCTCACAGAAAAGATGAGGATAGAGGTATTCTTAATTCTTATTCTTAATGTTTTAGTTCTGGTATTAAAAATATTGAAAATTCTACCAGAAATAAACTAGGAGAGATCAGTGATGAAGAAGGCAAACAAGTGCTAACTAATCTTCCTCTAGCAGGAGTGGGTGGATGTCACTAAAAGAAGAAAAACTTTTCAGTAGTTCGATTTTCTCCTCATCATACCAAAATCTGCCAACACACAGAACAAAACATCAAGATTCTGTCAGTGCCACCTTCCCCAGTTAACTGGTGTTTAGAAAGATACCTTTTAATCATCTTTAGAAGTGCTGCCTTTCACTTTTACTCTACACCCTTTTCTTTTTGACAGAGGGAGTCAGGACAAGCAGTCTTCATTCTATGTGCTGTTTGTTACTGTACATAAAGTATCTTCATACCCACATTAGGCTTTTGATTGACTCCACAGTTTTAGGGAGATAAAGAGAACACACATGGCTTCAGATGAAAGGATTGTCCACTCACCACTAAACTAACTAGGAAGCAATGAAAAGATACAAGGACTTTTTTCTCTTTACCACCTCCACACACACCTCTCCCAGTAGAAGGCTTATTAGGCACTAAGAGTCTCAGTATAAGAGGGTTCAGGTAGAGGCTTTTATATCATTAGTTGTGAAGAGGAGGGCTACTTGCAAGTATTTGAAGGTGGGCTGATCACCCTTAAAGATCATGGCCATTGCTTCCTTCTGCTGTATAAAATTAAAAAAAAAAAAAAAAAAAAAGGAAGGTAATCTGGAATTAAAATATTTGGTGGGGATGCTTCCTGAAATAACCTATTTACCTAAGGGAGCAGTGCTAAATATTTTTAAGCTAGCACCAGCTAATTAAACAATTAAAGGTTGCAGAACTTGCCCTGAATATAGGGGTCAGGTGCTGAAAGACTCTTTTGTAAATGAGGTAAACTGCTGTGGCTAGACAGAAAGCAAACTACACGCATGATCACAAGCCCTCAAAAACCAGTCCCACGTAAAAGACTTTTAGAAAATCAAAAAAACCCCACCAAACAGGGAGTCATTCAGTTTTCAATTCAGTTGGGAACAAATTCTCTAGCTTTTGAACATTTTTTTTTCCTGCCAATAGCAACAAGATGAAAACGAAAGGGCTCTTTAAAAGCGTTATTTGAGATTTGCATAGTACAAACAGACATACCATCCTAGGTGAGATCAAAAGCACAACTGCAAATGAGACTTCCTCCTCAAGGTGGCTGGAGAACAGAATGAGAAAACCCAAGACCAAGTTACACAACTTGACAAAAGAGAACGACAGTCAGAAACAACCCATTTTGTCATTCAGTTTTGATGCAAGAGAGAGGAGAAAGAGAAGTCAACATCAACAACCTGAAGTCCTAAAGGAGTGAATCCAATCATCCATGCCTTAGCGCTCTGCTTGAACTGAGGACTTTGGAGGCAGCTGACAGGAAACGTTCAACAAATACAACTGCTAGGTTAGCCACTCTGCTGGAATGAATGGAAAGGCAAAACAAGCATCTGTATTGAAAGGACTCACCTATACATGTGAGTGACAAGTACAGATGCCTTAGCACCCCATGGCAGTAGGAACTAAGACTGTATAGGGAGTGAACTTCTTGTCCCATGAACAACTTCAAAGTATTTCCAATATGAACAAACTGTCAAAGGACCAAAATTATTATTAAAACATTTTCTATCTGAATCACCAAAACATTTCAATACTTTAATGATTTAAATACTTTAATGAGATCTTGAGAGCGTGGTTTTAAAAAAATAGTATCTTGCTTACCTTTTCAAAGACAAATCATTTTACATTTGAAAATCATATTATTTTTTATCTTAGCAAATTGCATTTAATGGTTTTTTTTCCTGTAATGTGAGTCAATAACACTTGAAAGTGACTCTTTCCAAGTTCTTACAAGAATTTATGGGTTTTTCAGCAAACCAAAACATTTAACTCCAGCCTGCTCTGGAGAGGATGCAATTCCCTCCTGTCACCATCATCCATACCATCCATCCCTTATAACAAGACCATCCTCAGAGAACAGGACATTCTCCTTTCTATTTATGCAGGGAAATAAAGGGTTCTAGTACCAGCTGTTTCTAAAGCAATATAGCCCTGCCTACCTCTGATTAGGTTATCTAAGCATGTCCTATGCTTTCTAGGACTGTAACTAAGGTCCAGTAGGGTAGACACAGGCCTTCCTTCTGTGCAGCTCACTGAACAGAGTTCTTTCTGCGGGGTCTTTTGTGCTGGACCTTGAAATCCTGTCCACTCTGCTCAAATGCTAATAATTCCATGGCGTTTTTCAGAGTTATTGGGGTTGTCCTTAAACAAAATCTCACTTCAAGTTCCCTTTTTAGGCAGAAAGCCCAGAGCTAATTGGATGCATTCTCTCTCTTCTTCAGTGACTAAATGTAATGCTGATGTGTGCATATAATGTGGGAATCACATTAATCATAGGCACACAGGTTTCAAAGCCAATAGTGCTGCTTGTGATGACCTAGTCTGATCTGTGGTGTAACACAAGGCATAGAATTTCTGCCAGTGATTCCTGCCTCAAGCCCATGAGTTTGCACCTCAGTACCCATCTGTATAAACCGAGTTGCAGCTTCCAGACACAGGGTTTGTTATGCTTCTCTCTGCTGCATAAAAGGTTTCTTTGTACCCAGAAACCTTCTACCACACTAAAGTCTTGTGGGCTCTGATCAAGCCACCTCTTCACCTTCTCTTTGCTAAAATGAATAGATTAAGCTTCTCATATTTCTGCCCCTAAGGTAAGGCTTCCAGGCTTTGAATTATTCTATAAAAAGACCACGTAGACCTACACACTTTGTATCTTACAAAAATCTTGAAGATACGAGGCTCCTGCAGTATGGGCTCTTCAAAGGCCACACAGTTAATCAATCAGAAGTCGGTCATTTCAGTCCTCCACTTGGATCCACAGCCTTTGCTTTGTCCTTGGCCACGTGCGTTATGTTTTTTAGTTTTGTCATCACCTTAATTTCTCAGTTTATTCAATAGAATATCCCTGTGCACAAAGTTTTAAATGCATTTTAGCAGCTGCGATAAAGTGGGGCTGTGGGTCCATAGAGCAAGGGCTTAGAAACTTCATACATGCTCATAACAAACACAGGGCTTAAACTAAAAGCAGTAATCAGTAAGAAAGAATTTAGCAATTAGGTAGAGTATCACATGCAGTCTTGGCTGTTCTGGTTTAGATTTAGACTTTTAGTTTGGTCTGTTATTACTGACTTGGTCCTTTTATAAAAGCAAACTTGGCTGAAAGAGCTGCTCCCAGTACTTCCCGTTACCCTGCTTGACCTGCCATACTTGTATGCATGTCAAATGCCAGTTCACCAAATGTGCTGTAATTACTAGCAAAAACACATGTAATCCATGTCAAACTAACCCTAATTTTCATGGCAAGATTCCCAGCTTTTGCAGCGATCTGATGTGACAGAGAGATCTCAAGTAATTCACAAAAATCAAAAAGTACTAATGTTGTCAATGGATTAACCAAGAAATTAATAAATAATATAGAATCCCCTTTGCTCTAGAATCTTAGTATCTATCTTGGATAGATATATATACAGATATATACACACACAACTGCATTTTCCAAAATTCTTCCACATAATTACATTGTGAAAGTCCCTGAGAGAGAGAAAGTAAGATTTGGAGAGTTGAACAGAGATACTTAAATGCCATATAAGTCCTTTCAAATGGACTAATTTATGGATAAAGTAATCCATAAGAGGTGCATGATATCCCAGGGAAACCGTCAACAAAACTGTTATCTAACTTGCTCCAATCAAGCTAATAGTAATTGAAAGCTCACTTTCGAGAATAAATTTCAAGTGTTTGCTTTACAACACTTTACAACATTTGCTTTACAAATGAAAAGCAAGTTTTTTTTATTTGTCAATTTCAATCCTGGTTTCCATATATTTTTTAATAAATGAAAAAGTTATTAATCAAAAACCCCTCTGCAAAATGAAGTTGTTTTTACCTCTTTATATTTACATTTTTGTATTTTTAAAAACTGGGAGCAGGAGAAGGAGGGAGGATCCTGCAAATAGAGCAAGCAAAACAGTATCAAAATGTCACTACAATTTTTTCAATGAAATGTATTTGTAAAAATACTGCTCCTTTTTCATTATACCATTGAAAATTCATCAAGTACAAACATAGTAAGTCATACATTTTTAAGCTGTTATTTTGGGCTATCTGTAGACTCCAGAAATGCTTTAAGGTTATTTTCACAGACAGTAAGACTAGACACTTCTCCTTTTCTTTTCTGTAAATGCTGAGAGTCTCAAGCCCCATTCAGCCGTAATAGATGGTCAAAATTTTTGACATACATTTGGCACTATTAATATTTATTCTAAGTGTAACATTACTTTTTTCCTGCAAAACTCCGAGGCACACAATCCATCGCCCAGCTCCATACTGAGTGTGAGGTAATGCCTCTGTCCACTGGTCAAGAAGAAACCTAAGAACCACAGAGCTGCTTTTTCAGCAGAGTCAATGTTTTCATTTTCGACATGCTTTGTATTAAACATCACTAAAGCCCTTTCACTAATTCTGATCTTGTGATTTCTGCCATTGACAAGCAGAAGCAGAACCCAGCAGAGCAAAGTGATGTAGTATTAGGGTATTGTTTTAAAAGCAATGTCTAAATGTGACGGCTGTTCCATTGTCTGGCTCTTTAAACCCAGCCTAGTGTTTTTCCTTATGGGACAGTGCTCCAGTAAAATAAATAATAGGCCTGTAGTCTGAACTCCAAAGCCTTCTGTAAGATGTTATTGTGTTCCAGGCTCAGCAATAATAGGAGAGACACCACATTACGGCAGACGTAGACTTCTGCACTTTTGGAAAGATCAAAGACTGCCTTGTCTGCAATTAACTTTGAATAGATGCAAGATGGCTTGAGCCAGCAGGGTCCAAAACACAGTAGGGGAAAATGTCATCAATGTCCTACGGGCTAATTTAAATCCCAGTTTCTTCTAAATGTCTTCCTAAGTGAAAAGTCTGAAAAAATAGGTACTCACACGGCAGCCAGTAAGTGCCTCAATGTGGGGGGTGAAACTGCAGGTGGAGAAAGAAGAACCATAGAAGGGCTTATACCTCTAGAAGACTCTGGAAAACAGAAAATAAAGAGGCCATACATTCAGCTTGAAATGCTTTAAAAGGGGCTTAAATACCAGAAGGCACGTTGCACACATTTTCTATACATCAGCCTCAAAACTAAACACTCCAACAAATATTGACCATTGTTCTTACAGAATGGCACAACTCGGGCAGAGGCAGTTCAAGCCAAGTGGAGCAGCCATCACCAGGTACCAGATACTCCCCCATGGAAACCTCTGCATACGTGTCCTGGGTTGAGAGACGCAGGACTAACTTTTCTTCTAGTGCTGGGGAAAACTGCACTTTTAGAAGACTCTAGTCTCTAAATTTGTGAAAATATTTACTTTATAGCCAGCCAGGCTCTGTGGGATTCAAGGTTTTAGTGTTTTCAAGCCTTGCCAGATTCAGGGACAAGGAGTGAGGCGTGGGCATCTGACCTGGGCTGGCCAACAGGATTATTTCATGCCATCAATGTCACATTCAATATAAATTAGAAATTTTGCTGCGTAGTTCTCTCTCCCTTGGTGGCAGCTGGTCCAGACAACTCCTTGCCCCGGTGCTGGACCCCTGAGCCCTTCCCTTCCTCCTGAAGCCATTGCACTCACCGTGTCTGACATTTGCTGTCCCTGTGGGAGCACACAGCTTCCTGCTGATGGAACTGGCTGAGTGTAATTCTTGTATATCTGATATCAGTATTGGGGTTAATACTGGTTCTTTATTATTATTGTTAATTATTTCTTCTTACTCTATTAAATCTATTTATATTTCAACCCATGTGTTTCTTTGTGTTCCCCAATTCCCCTTTCTGGGTGGGAAGGGGTCATCGGGTGATAGAATAATTGCCTACATGACAATAGATTGTTATGGGTTTTCTTAAACTATAAAAGTAGGTCACTGGTCCCAACTATCCATTACAACAACATCTACGTACATTGAGATCAGGGGTCTGATGTTTCCCTCATCTTTGCATCTTCTGCCACTAGCTCTGACAGAGGTTAAGTGAGATGAAGGCTTATACTTACTTGATCCTGTCCCGGGGATGAAGTTGAGGTTGTGCCTGGAGGTCCTTTCCCCCAGCCCTTTCCAGCAGGGAGGGATGCGTGGCAGCTGAGAGAGCCAGGAGCAGAGCTGAGCTGCTGAGCTTGCCCACAGCCTCCCAGGGATGGCACAACATGGTTGTAACAGGCTGGGTACACCACTGGAGCATGCACTGACTGAGTCTTAGTGCCCTTTAAAATGTCATAATTCAACCTTCAGAAACAACCTTCAACTTCTGAATTGCTTCAGACTGAGGACATTGGCTTCTAGACATGGAGGTATTTCAAGGGTTCAGCACACACATTGTCCAGCTGGAGGTCGCTCCCCTGGAGGGAAAGTCGCAGTGCTGGACAGGCTACAACACTCCCACAAGAGCTGCAGCCCCAGGAGAGTCAGTGTTTGGGACACTGGGAGGGTCACAGCCCCAGCTAAGGAGTTGAGGGCTGCCAGGGAGGCTGTGGGCTGGCTGCCTGGCTGCCAGCAGGGAGTGAGGGGGTGCTGGAAGGGGTTCCCGAGTGCTGTCAGCTTCCCCACAGGAAACCTTGGCTGCATTTTCTGCTGTGCTACATAATGATGTGTGGGCTGTAAATCTGGATGTTGATGCAGGAGCAGCGTGTGCTCCTTTACAGAGGAGGGACTCCAACTTTTCTTCCTCATTAGGGACAGTAATGCCTCTGGAAATGCAGGCACAGGATGATTGTGGCTTGCTCAAAGACACTGCATAATTAAGTAGGAGATCCGATATAATCCACCGCTCTTTTTGTGTCCAATCTGTTTCATTCAGGGTCAGACACTGATCTCACAGAGTGCTGGTCCTGCCTCACTGGGCAGCTAACGTAGGTTAGCTGACACGAGGTCTGGTTGCATCACTTGTCCTCAGTAGATTCCATTCAAAACAGACTAGTTACAGCAGTTCAAAGGTGCAAAAATTAGGATAGAGCACAATGTATTCTTCCAAAATGTTAAATCCTGCTGCTTTCTGGTGAATAATTATACAACATCAAACGTCTTCCTTGTGCAGCATTGGATAATCAGCCATGGACCCTTCAACTGAAACACACTATACCTTCCATATTGCAGTCATCCTACCGTAGATTATATATAGGTAGTTCTTCATCCATCTCAAGATACCGAACATTCCAGTCTTGCTTTAATGCTTCATTGCAGTCACAGATAAAACTGGGTTATTTGTGGAAAAGTGGATATTTGTGGAATAGTGGAAAACTATTACTACTATTATTGTATGTACTATTTATCCTGTAGCATCCTTTGGGGTTCCAGTGACAGAAAAGGAACTTGCTATGCTAGATGCCATACAAAACCAAAGCTACAAGCTGAGGTTTGCTCCTCTACAAAAGAAGATATGTTCAAATTTGATGTAGTACAGTTATAGAAACAGGAACATTTGGGTCTATAACCACCTAGTGTTTTGGTCTGTCAATATGAAATGCCTCAAGAGGATGATACAGGAAAACACCGAAATGCAGTGAGGGGTAGGGGGAAAATGGGAGAAGATGAAAAGCCAGCTGATTGAAAGCAGCTGAAACTAGTCAAGACTAAACACAGAGTTTCTACTGGTGGTGATACATAAAAGTGACTGCAGAAATGCAGTGAAATTTTAGGATCCCCGTTTCTTCAGTTCTCACTTATACAGCTTTCTCCTGAACGTCCTAAGAGCAATAATTCTATAAGTCCCTGGACAGCCATTGCTCAACTGTCCTTGCTGCTAGAAATAGTTTTGGGGTTCTTTTTCTTCCTTTCTTAAAGATCAAACACAAATCTTTTTTGCTGAATGTATGCCAGTTTCTTCTTCCCTTACCCTGTCTTGACCCGCAGAATTAGTCATTGGCCTATCCATAACACCCTTAGAAAAGTCTGACAAATATAGCATTTTCCACCTCTGCTCCTGCCATGTTCTCTTTTCTAGACTAAATAAAACTGATTCTTGCTGCCTTTACTCACAGTTCATGTTTTCTAACCCGCTTATCACTCTTCTTGCACATGCAAAGGAGTATGGCTGAAAAGCCCTTCAAACTTTTTTTGGCCCTACTGGCTCTGGTACAGGAGGCAGTACTGTTTTATCACATAACATTATATCAAAAACAAACAAAAACCCAAAGAATTTCCCTCTGTCACATCATCTTTTAGTTCTACAGAGGCAGCTCCTTGTGCAGCTTTTCAGCCTCATGTAGTGTAAGACTGGTTTGGTTTGTGTTTATTTGCAGGGGATGGGTTTGGAGGGTAGGGTGAATCAGAAAGACTTCCTGCAGAATGGAGCCCTTTTGACATGTTTTTCAGCCAGCCCAAAGCCATCAAAATCCCTTATATTTTTCTAAGCCAACTCTTTTGTTTGACACTGTCTCCCACACTGGTGGACCCCAAGTGCAGAAGCAGCTACTCCCCTACCTCATTTTCCCCTTCCAGAAAACAAAACAGAAGGATGCGCCCAGCTCTGCCCCATTCTGGTGTGTGAGTTCCCTGGGTCCCTTGATGGGGCCAACTATCAGCATCAGCTTTCGGGAGGAAAGTCTGAGAATATTTCACAGAACAAGCTGGAAAAGTATGAGAAATCAGGGGTAGGGAGAGGGCAGGGCAGAAGGAGAGAGTGTTTTTCCTCTAAGTCCTAAAGGAAAGTTTGAGCCCACAGTTTGTTTATCATTTGGTTTTATTCAAACTTTGCTATGGGAAATTAGGAAGGGGAATGCTAGAAGTGTCTGGAATAGGCTCAGATCCAAGCTATGCTGCTGCAAAAAGGAAAAATAGCCAGAATAGCCACATGCACAAACAGGCAGCTAATTCCACCAATTCTTTACTTGACCACATCACCTCCCACCCTGTACACCTCAGTTGCTGCCTCACCCGTTTCGAACTAGGGATGACACTGTGCTGCCTTTTCAGTACTCCCATGGGCTCACAGCCTGATTCTCTGCTGCTCTGTTCCTTTAATTATTTACACAAATCCTGAGAGGGAGTAGAAAACTATCAGGCCAAGAGCCAGAGCTTCAGCTGATGGAAATCAGATAACAGCCATCCATACTAGCAAGGCACTCTCCCCTACTGCACACCACTTCATGGGATGGATACAGGCAAGAGATACAAGTGGGTATCTCAAACCCCACCTCAGTTTGTGTAGACATGTACCAGCACTTTCCTGAACATCCCTTCACCTTAGGTCTGTAGCTTCTGACATCTCCAGCAGCCATTTGGAAGAGGCCTTCTGCCTCCTCAAATTTTCGCCCCACAGAAGTCTCATTCTCAATGTTTCCTCTTCTGTGCATGTGTGGCAAGGGGAGGAGGTTGTTCTTCAGGTTCTCTTCCTGCTTTGATATCACTTTGCGGAAAAATTTCAGACCTATCATTTGCAGGGGGAAAAAACCCAAAAATCTGTGCAGCAGAAAACTGAATTGTAAACATCCTGTTGTGTCCCAGCCTCCATTGCTAACCTAGATTCCTTGTAAGATATTTAAAAAAAAAGGCAGGGGAGAAGGGTAGTGGGAATTTAAATCAGAACTTTAACCAATAATATTTTCACAAAACAGATAAGTCTATTCTTCTGGAATCTTTTGTCTTAAGCATTTACAGATGGAAAATATGGTCATCCTTCTGCAA
>BJBW01006403.1:0-16916 GCA_004320125.1 Scolopax mira | reverse complement strand
GTGGTCCAGACCAATAATTCCCACCTAGAAAAACGCTTCCCACCTAGGTCCCAAATCCTGAGTCAAGGCTGTTTAACTAGTCCTGGAAGAGAACTAATACCTTTTATGTCTTCACCTGGATTGCCTCCAGCATCCCCTTGCAATGTAACGCCAGAGTTATCTCTCAGATAGGCTTCCTTTGCTTCCCTTACGCTCTGCCTTCCTTGCAAATCCAATTACATTTTTTCTTTTTAACATCAAGAACACCAAATGAAAGTCACAACAAATCTGTATGATAAACACTTGGAAATCTTTCTTATCTTCTGGGGTTTTCTTAGCCTTTTGGAGGATGTGCTCAGCACACTGCTAGATGTCTCACCAGACACATGCCACCCTGGCCAAATAGCTCAGATGATCTAGTTGGCAGCAGAACCTCCCTTCTCACAGTTTTCCAAGACTGAAATATCCATGCTTCATTACTGGACAGTTTCTTGATGGCGTAGCCTTCCAGCTGCTTAGGATACACACTGCAAGGAAGGCACTCACAGGGAGAGAACTTACTCTGTCCAGAGATTTTTTGGACAGTCCAGAATAAGCCACAAGAATCACATTCCCTAGAGCTGCAAATGTACAGCTTCTACAGAAGCTCTGCCTCTGCAGGCAAGAGCAAAATCATTTCAAGTCCCTTCCACTTCAGCATGCTTCCTGCTTTAACTATTAAACATTTACACTCATTAAGAGATGGGAATCATGCGCGCGTGCAGAACCAAGAACCAAAGAACCAAGTTTCCCCAGCATTTCAGCTACGACCTCAAAATGCAGCTCACATGAAAGAACAAGACCAAACAGCAGAGAGCGTGGAAAGATGGACATGGGTCACCACATTTCATCACTCTTGTAGTAATTAAAAACTACACCAAGACAGCAGACCAGTGCCCCAGCTCTCCCAGAACAGCACTGACCTACACACATCTGCATGGCACAAAAAAAACCCCAAAGCAATCCTTATCTCTTCACTTAAAAAAAGGGATGAGGAAGGGAGTTGACCACCATCTTACAGAGGAGAGCCACCCTGGAAGAGAGCAATTCCAGGCCATGGGACTACCAGTGCCACCAGAGGTTTTCCTTACGACCAAACTCCCAGTTGCCTTTGAACACAAGACATCAAGCCCATCAACTGCAAGTCCAGCCTGCACAGGGATTACTGGGCAGAGGAATCAAAAGCAGTTACTTGTACATAGCCATATTTTGGCACACCGCTGGAGTGTGCCATGGTATGGTACACTTCTTTGTGTGCCATACACAAGTTTGGTGTACTTGTCGTACTTGTGTGCTCTGGCTGAAGCAGAAGGTTAAACTCACTCTCTCCTCCTACAGGAAAATACATTAAGGCAGACAGTTCATTCACATTTAAAAAAAAATAATAAAGAACCACCTTAAGCACCTGACATCCCAGCAACTGATTTAATGGACAGAGGCTTCAACAGATCCAGCTAAGCTGAAGTACAACAAAGTGTGATGTGATCCAGCTAAGCTGAAGTGTGATGAGTGCTGACCATAGGATGGCTGGACAGAGCAAAATGTAGCTTTTTTTAAACTTTTTAAAAACCTTAATTTTTTTTTTTTCCCCTCTAGCCACATATTAGAGTCACACTGAATACTCTAACTATATACCATATAATAATACTTTATAACATCTGCAGGCTAAAGGACTATATCCAAGGAAAGAAGGTAAGCAACTGTGGTGTGAAGGGTTTTTTTCAGCTCTGCTGAAACGTGAATGTCTAAGAACCAAAGTAGCCTCTGCTTTTCATATCTAAAAGCAGATTAAAAGTCTCTTCTTCCCTTGGGCTTGGGCATAGCACTACTCAGAGACCTGTCCTTTATTCCACATTAGTGCCTGTAAAAGAAAAAATGCTCAGCTTGGCTACTATTATTTATAACAATTCAGGCCTATCGGAGATAAAAAAGAGGATTTATGCCTGCCTGGGCATAGAGGTTAAGTGATATAGTACTGAGCCCTACTCAAAACATGTCTGACATGAGGCTTAAAATATTTCTTAGTAACAAGCTTCAAATCTGAGCTGTGCCAGCTTTGTCAAAATCCTCCTAAACCAGTTGGTCCTCAGTAGGAGCCAGTGTCCAGATTTATTACAGTGACAAAAAGGTGACTCAGTAAGGAATTCCACATACACTGTGCTGCAGAAATACTTGTGGAACTTGGCCCAGACGTGGTTAAAACAAGATCTGCTCAAATATTAGATGTGTTTAAATCCTCAAGCAGCACTGTACTGGAAGATGAGCGCTAAGGCAAACAGGGGTAGTCTGGGCCCTTTCCTCTGCCACCAGGAGCATAAGCTCCCCTGTCCACCCCACTTTGTTCTACAGTTATTGTAACCTTAAACTCAGGATATATACATTGAGATGAGAATATTCACACCTCATCATAGTTGGCTTCCTCCTCCAACACACAGCACTCCCACTGCAGTTGCCCATTTTAGCTGTTCACCAACCTAGGCTTTATGCCATGAGAAAACGTCTGCACAGTCCCCAAAGACCATGGGCTCACAACAAACCATAGGGGTCTAAACATGAGGAGGAACTTCTTTCCTGTGAGGGTGGTAGAGCCCTGGCAGAGGCTGCCCAGGGAGGCGGTGGAGTCTCCTTCTCTGGAGACATTCAAACCCCACCTGGACACGTTCCTGTGGGACCTGCTGTGGGTGGACCTGCTTTGGCAGGGGGTTGGACTAGAAGAATCTCCAGAGGTCCCTTCCAACCCCACGTGATTCTGTGCTATTTGTGCAAACATTGTCTTCTACAGCAAAAGAGATTCTCGGGGTATGCACCAAAATGAACTCCACCTGACCGCCTGGCTTTTGTTCTGCTTATTAATGTTTTCTGCTAACGACCACGTATATGAATGTCATGGTTTAGGCCACGGTGAGGCATCCAAAAGTGACACAGTCCTGGTCCTCGTGTGTAAATATTGTGGTAGATTGCGTTAAGTGTCTTCTAATCCATCCCAATTAAAAAGCAGTCTTTTTAGCTGTAATAGTTTTATTGAGAACTGTAACACATTAGACTTACGGATATATAAAGCAGTTAGTTTTATAAAGCATATAGGATATTAAAATAATGAAAGACATTAATGTGACATCAATTTTTAAGGAGAGTTACTTGCCGAAATAAATGAGTGTAGCCTAAAAGTTGATGGCATGTTACAGTCTTAACTAATGAACCTCTCTGCCCCCCTAAAACCTCGTAGCATAAATAATGCTTGAGCGAGTCAGTGGTCATTAACTCAGCATCCTCTGAGAGCTACATGTCACATTGATGTCTCACCTGACTTTTTAACTTTTAAAAATTCATTCAGAAAGGAATGATCTTTCCTGAAAACAGCTGGAACTTGGGGCGTGTTACGCTGAAGTGTCTGCTTTCCTAAGGTCTCCCTCTTTTCAGTGAAGTAGAGCAGGGACTGTAAAATTCTTGAGGAAGTTAGTTTGTCTTTTTTCCTTTATTTCCTCCTTTTGTTTTTCCTTTTCCTGCTTTCTCCCTCTCTGCTCTGATTCGGGCTCTACCCAGCGGTGTCTTGGCATACCAAGCCTGGAGAATCAAAAAAGCAGGTGTATGTTTTAATAAGAGTTTAAAAAAGGGAGAGATCACTTCAGAAACTTTTTCCTAGAACAACAGAGCATTCCTTAAAAAAAACCCGACGACTCTTAAAATCCTGGCTGGCTTGTGGAGAAACAGAAACTGAATCCTCAGATCTCTTGAGGACATTATTATAACGAGAAGTAGAGCAATTGCTCGCTTGAAGAGTGTCTCATTAACAGGAATACTTAGCTGGGCCATTTGTGGTGCTCTCGTTCTGGAAACGTTAGAACTTCTATCATCAACCCCATTTCCAAGGTATAAAACCTCTTGTCAAAACCCCCTCTGGTCTGAAACCTGGCACTAGGCAGAGCGCACGCTTCTCGTGGCTCTGCAAATCAATCCAGACAGTTTTTTATTTCAACGAGAGAGCTTAAGAAGCAAAGCAAACCCCGACCATTAAAAACCTGTTTATTGCTTTCAGATGCCTGTTCACAGTCCTGTGACTTGTAAATGATTATTATTTTTTTTTTTTTTTTCTCCTATAGTTGCTCTGCAAACTTGCCAAGCGCCTGGGCTGTAGTGTCAACGCGGCAGCTCTAGGCCACGTGAAAATAATGTGAAGTGAAGGAAAAAAGGCAATGCTTGAAATTTAGTCGTGTGTGGGAATTAGTCCTTCCCCATATCTACGTGCAGGAGCCTTTGTCAACAAACTCCTGTCTACACCAGAGACTAAAATGCCTCTGGGTGTTGACATGATTGATAAAATGCCTTCCTTCTTGACTGTATTCATCCCTGAGCTGCCCTAGGAATGTCTTTCCTCTGACTGCAGACCACTATTTAATGCCACAACTGTGTCTCCTCTGCCCTTCACCCGGCCCCCAGTCATCTTCAACCTTCCTACCAAGGCAGTACTCCACAAAGTCTGCTTTTTCCAAAGGATCCACCCAAAATGCTGCCTCCAGCTTGAGCCTGGTAAGGCTACCCCTAGCAATTTGCCCTTGTCAAGTTGCCCAGTGTGTGTTACAGACAGGCAGCGGCAAGAGAAGTTGTTGGGAGAAGATGCATTGGAAGCCTCTAGTGAGGAAAACCCCTTGATGTTCCTCTCCTGGCCCCAGATGGTCCTTCTTGGTGTCGTGCTTCTTAAAAGGGCTTCCTCTGGGTTCCCAGAAAGGGGCTGATGACAGGCTGATGATCTCTTGTCACGCAGATTAAATACTGTCATCAGGTAAATGAAGTCTGACAGCTGTCAAATGTCCAGCTGCTGCTGGGTGGCTCTAACACAGTGATCTCCTCTCTAATTGCCTGAATTAGCTGAGTATCCCTCCTCCAAAAACCCTGACTCCACTGATGAAATTGTCATGCATCCACATCCAGATGGTGTCATGGGAGGTGTCTGGGAGCAATTCCTGGGGTCCCAGTGCAGTGGCAATTGAACCTTGCTGTCCTAATCTTAGGCCAAGCTATGAGCTTCTCCTGTGGCAGGAAGAATGGACACATCTGAAATGGGATGGGGCAGGGAGAGGTCTGGATCTTCACGTAGGTGAAGGATGAGAAGGATAAGGTGGTGGTTGTGACTCTTGGCTTGGGGAGAAATCAACTTACCCAGTAGAAGCCAGCAATCAAGCAATGTCTTTGGTGTTCCATGGGGCTGTAGAAGCTTCTATTCCCCCCCCTAAGGTCTGTTGGCCTAGGTGTAACGTTCTCCAGACTTTTAAGTGGGAGATAGCAAGCTGTTGATGGGATGTTGTTATTCTTTCTGGGAGGGTGGCAGGGGGGAAAGCCCTGTTTGGTGGGTATGGACTGGGAAGGCCACCTCGCTGCCACTTCGAGTCACTGATGAAGGACTCTGCTGCCTGTGGCAGGAAGGGCCAAGCGACTCGATGTCTTCTCTTCCCACTTCTTTGTGGATATATTTCAAGGCAGAAAATTAACCTGCCTGTTGGGTGGTAAGGGCTGCTCTTGACTCTTCAGCTACAGGGGATTAATGAAGCTGGCTCCTCGGTCTTAGTTAAAATAAAAGAAGATTTATCACTAATGCACTAGCATCTGAACTGGGGATGTAAGTGACTCATCAGATTGAAGTGTTTTCTTGTTGGAGGAATGATGTCCACGGTCTTTGGGATGAGTTTTCCTACATGTTATAAGTGTTTTGCACCAGTCAGTGCTGGGCAGGATTAGTGTGTTAGTTGGGCTGCCCTTTGCTTCTCCAGGACGACTGCTATTGCTGTGTAAGGATTTGTATCAGTCACGCCGGTGCAATAATTTATAATTTCAAAAACGTGGATGTATAATTGGGGCAGAAATTTGAGTAAATTGAATGAAGAAATCACATTATCACAAATTTTGCATTATTTATATTCCTTTTGGAACGCTGGCGGAATATAAATGTCACACGGGGAGATTCATGCTCCCAGTGAATAGAGATCCAAAGATTCATCACTGTGCTAATCATTGCTTGGGATAGGGCATTTTAGGTGCCCCGCTTCAAAAAAGGACAAAGAAAGCACTAGAAAAGGTCAGAGGATCAGGAAGAGGGGCTTCTGTGTGAGAAGAGATGGGGAGACTGGATTCAATTAATACACAAGGCCATTTTGACAGTCCTCTTCCCCTGTGCCATATTACAGGTGCTGGGGCAAGGTTCTATGACATTTAAGAGAAACAAATTTAAAACGGATGAAAGGAAACCCTTTCTGAAGGGCTGTAATTAATGCAAGACAATGATTGCTGTGGGATGCTGAGGACAATATCATTTTAGCTGTTTCCAAAATGAAGAGCTGCCTGCAAACTCTGTGCTGTACAAAACAGGCACGTTTATAGTAAGTGGAATAATATTTTCAAGTTAAACTTGCACCAAGCACCAGTTCTCATGTTTCAGGGTTACAAACGGATTACTACTTGGAGCTGGGAATTACAGGTTGGGTTTTTTAATTATTTGCTGTAGCACTGAAGCATTAAACTTTACCTCAGGAAAGATATTGGTTTAGATAGGAAGCATGAGGGGGAAGCAGCCTTGGACTCCACTGCCTTCAAGTCCAGTTCAGCTGTCCCCAGTCTACACTGGAGTAACCACGAAGCCTCATTTGCAGACCTGTACTTAAGCCTGGTTTTCCTTCCTGTGGACAGGAAAACCAAAAGCAAAACAGAGCAAGCAGAACTAACCCCTATGTAAAGATAATCCCAGTCTAGGGAAAGAAAGAGCAATTATTACTCTTAATAATGTGGGAAAATTAGCTGTTTGTGGGGTGATCCATGTAGATTTGAGCTATGTGTGCTGCACTTCAAACCCACTAGGTTTGGCCATCAGGATTTTATAGCCCTGAGAGTGGGGAGAGGGATAGAGTTTGAGGTAGAAACTATTTTATTTATTTCTCTCTCTATTTTTTGTCAAACCCTGAAATGAAAACTCTTATAAGAAAATTCTTGTTTGAAATAATTGAAAATAAGGGCATAGAACCTGATGCCACCCTGTGGACCTTGCATGGCCAGGTTACTTGCCTTCTCCAGATAATATAGCCAGGCCTGCTGAATGTGTCAACTCTGAAAGAAAAAGGACCAACATGTTGTACTAGTGGCACCTCCATCATTTCTGGGTGCACCTTGAGGCCACCCTGGCCCAGATGAGCTGGGCTCAGGCAGTAGGTTCAGCAAAGCAGGTGTTGCTGCCCCGGAATAATGCCCATTTGCCTGGCACAGCCCATCAGCCCGGGCTGCCAAACATCCTAAAATGGTGGAGACGGGTGTTTGGTGATGTGTCTGCTGAACCATACATCATCATCCAACTAGCGACGTGCCAACCCATCAAGCAGAATTAGCAGGTCTCCGGGATCAAATGTGCCCGGACAAGGACATGGCAAAGGATGATGAAAGACAGCCAATTAGCACAGCTCTTAACGTCACCTTAAATATTTCTTCCTCCTCTTTGTACACCGGGTCCTGTCTGGCGAGAGCGGTCACGAACTCCACGGTCCTCAGGGGCTTCCTGGTCATCTGCAGGAGGCGTAGCTCGCTCAGGACAGCTTGCACTGCCTGGACAAGGTGTCCTGGGGTGAAACCATCAGACACCTTGGCGAGGCAGCTTATGTTCAGCAAGTTGGTGATGGCTCCACCGTTCTGCAGGATGATGTGTTTCCATAACACTGCTCACGGGGAGAGAAAGAGAAAAAGAGAAAACGCCAAAGAGGCACGTTAAGGGAAGGAGGAGGGCTGGGTTTGTGTTTTAAAATCAAACCAGGGAAATATGAGCTATGGGTTAGGAGAGCCAAGATTCCAAGATTTTTCTTGTTTGCTGTTTCTTTTATCTGCATATTTGTAGCACAGAGGCCTTTAGGCACGTCTGTTCTTAAACTGTTAGTGACCGTTTATTGGCTACCAGTCAGTATTTTTCAGAAAGTCAGGAAGGACACAGAACGTGAGGTGGATACGTGTGTAAAAATGGAAAGAACCACTCAAAGAGGCCTCTGTGTGAGTGCACAGCAAGAGAACTCATCCAGAATATTCCAGACTGGGTAGAGTTAAGTAACTATATTAACAGCCTGGTTTTTATTTCCATGACCCTGTCCACAGGTTACTCCTGCTGAACTGAGGGCAGCTCTGGGGACTCAATGTCTGGTTTGGAAGCCAAAGGTTCCCAGCTATGCAGGCATGTGTCGCAAAAGCCAGGTGTAGATGTCTGTGATTGGCATCTTGCTTGGTAGTTCAATGGTGAATCTGTTGGTGTCTTTTAGCTCTGGACCTCTGGGACATGAAGGTTTTCTTAAAGTTTCTTTAAAGTTTCTTAAAGTTTCACGCCTGAGATTTTGCTTCCAAAAATAGATTAATAGGAGTAATAACATCTTTTGTTTTATCCTATGTAAAGTAATGGTCTGCCTTGGAGAAACTTAGTAAAACTTTCATGCCATCTCACCTTTTTTTTTTCCTTTTAAAGCCTTATATGAAAACATTTGTGAAAAGTAAGTATTTTACATGGAGAGTAAAAAGAGATTCTTGAATGAGACGGGCAATTTGAGATTTGGCAATCATGTGTTTGAATGCCCACATGTGGTAAGGAAATGTCTGGTGGGAAGTTTATGGTACTGGAAGTTGGGGTGGGTGGATACTGGGGAAAACCTGCCTTGTTTGGCTTTCAGCCACAATGTTGATATGATGGAGTTGTGCTTGTAACTATTGACAACTTTGTACTACTTTTTTCACTCGGGCTAATTGTGATCTTCCACTTGAACTATATCTATGCTCAATAATTACTGTCTGAGTTCCAAAAAAAAAAAAAAAAGGAACTGATGCACACAACAGTGAGCCCTGTTTCTGTGCCATGGCTTCTGTTACAGATGGGATGATGTGTAATATGAGGTACTGACTTGCTGGGTGATTAACAGCAAGAAATCATTAGAGGCTTTGTGGAATGTCCCAGTCTGATAACTTCCATCCTATATTCACTGTTTCCATCGTGCGTAGACTTGGAATATTGTGGTTTGTAACAAGAGGAAGGGTTGTTGTAGACAGGTAGCCATGGCTACGAATATTTGTCATGTTATGGCCTTGCTGTCAAAACAAGTTTCTTCAGGTCTCAAATTGGGCGTCAGGCCCTGAAAATTGTCAAGATTGGAAGGCGAGTGCTCTGTACTCTACAGGTCATATTTCCAGTGAACTTCATGGAAGAAGTTCTAGCTAAAGAACTAGTCAAACTGTCTCAAATGGGACAGTGTCAGAGAAGTAAAGCTACAACTTTAACCTGCATTAAAATGTCAAAAGCTAACTTTTTGGGGCATTCTTAAGTTTGCAGTTTAAATCTCTTTAAGCTGGCCTTTTTTTTTTTTTCTCTCTCTTTTTTTACTCCAAATTAGTGGTAAGAATCCCAGAATGTGATAGCTCAACCTCCAGAAGTGCACACAGCTAAATTCAGCTGCTATCACCTCCTTTCTCTAGGTCTTTAGGTGCCCCTTATCTGTTAGCAATTTATCAGAGCTGCAGTGTAACATGAAACACATGTTAGCTTGTTTAGAGACCACTTCCCATCTATGCTACGAAAATTACTGAATGTGGGAGTGATTTACAACCTGCTAGGTAGTCAAAACCTGTCCTGAGCTTGCCCAAGCTTGTATCATCTCGGTACCTTGGCTGCCACCACAAAAGGCACTGGGCTTCACACCAGTGTTGCCTCATTTTGTAATAAGGTGACTCTGGGGAGCAACGCTGAGTGAAGGGTACAACTGCAGTGAGGTCTCTGATCTGAGTGTGGTTTCTCCTCTGTGGTCTTCTGGGATGTGATCCATCAGAGATGAAGGCAGCCTGTTTTCCTTGATGTAGTGATCGATAGGAATATTCCTGCTAGGAGCTGCTGGTAGGAGAAGAGCACCATTGAGAGTCCTAACTTGAAGTGTTTGCTGCCATTCTGAATAGCCAAAAACCTGACAAAACTACAGGAAAAAATATTGCACTTCTGGGAATAAAAGCCCTTCTACCAGCTGCTTCTGAAGGATGTGGCCAAACTACCATTTTTCTGCAGTAGTTCATTCCCATTATTAAGCTCAATTTGGAGCATTTCTTCCTAGTCAATGCTGAGCTACCACAGACTTCAAGGTGATTTAAAATCTGAAAGCAACTCATGTGCCTGAAAGTGAAAATTTGATCAACTTTATTAGTTGATCCAATAAAAAAAAATAGGGGGTTTTGTTACACGCTTTGACTCTCAGCATATGGGAGCCTCAATGAATTTATCAAACTCTGTCTGGCACCACTTGATAGACTAGACATGCCAAATCATGGCATGTCTACAATGTAGACATCAAATGTCTACAAGCTTCTACAATTTCTCTCATGATCTGTAGGACAATGGAATTTGATAGCAACAAAACTCAGCCTTCCAGACGCGGTTCTGTTTACTGAGGTGCCCAAGGTGTATTGTTTGGAATATGGAAGCTGGATAGGAATAACAGCAATTCAGAATCCTCGTGTCAAAAGACAAGCTGAAAATAGAAAGTGTTTCTTGAAATAGGGTCTTATACTTCCTACAGTGAGAAAACACCTTGGGATGAACTCAGTGTGTGCTAAATAACTCACAAAATGCCAATCACAGTGGAACAGTATTTTAAATGCTTTTTCCAACTTCTACTTTTATTACCCGATCTTTAGGGTAGCCTGCATTTAGGTAATACTGTATCAGTGTTACCTAAACTTTCAGGAGTTGAAAATTTAGGCAATACAGACTTTCATTGCAAATTGACACCTGGCATAAGACTTGAGGTTAAAGTCGGCTCTGAGGATCATCGAGACAATGAGCACGGATTTTTAAAGATTTTTAAAGAGTAGCAATCAACAGAATCACTTGAAATACTTGCCAAATCTTGAAGCGTAGTCAGGCCTAGGAATCAGAATAATTTTTTGGTAGACTTTGCAGAAAGGTTTCAGATTAGCATCGAAGGGACGGTCGGTGGTTCCCACTAGCAGCACTCTATCCTGTGCTTTCAAAGCTTTCAGGAATTTAGGGAGCATCTTTTCCAGTCGTTTTGGGTTCATCTTCAGCATGTACATGTAAATACAAGGAAGAAATAGTTGTTATTCATGCTGACAGTTAGTTAATGAGGTGAAGTTGTATGTAGCTGCACTATATACAACAGGATTTTGTGCTTTTTTTATGTCTATTTTTTTTTGTGTGTCTAGTTATGTTTAGGATACACAGACCTAAGTAGGAAGCCTCTGTCTTCTGAAAGTCAGATAAATACTTGATTTCTGCTTATGTATGTGTCAGTTTGTGCTAGTGCCTTTCACTATTGAATCTGCTGGTCCTCCTATCAAAAAGCAGGAAAGAAATAACTCATTTAAAGAAAGAAATCCATTTCAAGGAGAATTATTGCGTGGACCTTAACAGATAGAAAAATTGCCAGGCGTGTAACCACGTGTGGAATCCTCCTAGCTCTTGGAGGTTATGATCTGCCAAATCCTAGCTGTGGTTTAAATGTGAAAAATACACTCCCTTAATTTTTGCTGTGATTGCTAGCTTGCTGAGGCTCCAACCTGAGAACACAAGCTCTTTGAACTCAGGATTCATTTCTTTGTAATAATTTATTACTTGACTTCAAATATTTAATTACTATTTAGAGAACGAATGGGTATTGAGCAAAACCTGTGATTAGATAGTTATGTTTGATAATCATAGAATGGTTTGGGTTGGAAGGAACCATAAAGATCATCTACTTCTGACCCCCCTGCCATGGGCAGGGACACCTCCCACCAGACCAGGTTCCTCAAAGCCCCATCCAGCCTGGCCTTAAACCAAGATGGGACATCCACAACCTCCCTGGGCAACCTGTTCCAGAATATTCAGAATATTATTCAAGTGAATGTAGCTTGGAGAAGGTTAATCAAATTGTTGTGGTGTCGCTCTACTGTTAAAACTATGAGGAAGTAACTGGGCTAGGATAGGGTGCCAAAAGTCTAATGACTTGGAAGCCCCTTTTCAGAAACGATTGAGACTTAATGTCCAAGTCACCAACACTCACTTGAAAACTTTACTTTCTAGATCACCTTGGGATTATTTTTTTTGTTGTTGTTCTATTTTTTACTATATAATAAGTATCTCCCTGAGAAACTTGAGCTTCTCTTTCAAATCAGCCTTCCTTAATGTCGATAAGGGAGAAACTGTCCTGCAAACCTTCTCATCTGAAAGCAATAATAAACACCTGTGAATCTACACCACATGGTCAATCTTTGTGATCCAGTTTTTCTGCTGGCTGCAGTAGCAGACAGCTGACAGAAAGGGGACAAAGCTCTCTTCTTTGCAGTGAAAGCTACGGAGGAGGGGAAATTGGGAAATCAATAAGAAATCCCAAAAGCCTTCAGGTAGAGTCACACAGTTATTTTCTAGCTGAACTTGTCTTCATTATGTATTTTCTAGCTGACCTTGTCTTCAAGCTTTCCCTCTCTTCATGTGTATTGGAAGAAAGTACAATGTTCTCCAAGATATTTTGGAGACGTCAGTATTACTAGAAAAGTGAGAATTATCAAATTATTTTGGGCTTGGATGTGTGTGTGTGTGGGGTAGAGGAATCCCATCTCACTGGAATGACTGATAGAAATAATATTTGCTTCAAGTAAGACATTGTGTTTGCTGGGCTTGCACTATGTTTTCTGCTGGAAAAACTGACTTTTAGATGATGCAGAGAAGTTTTAAAACAATTGTCTGACTCCAGTTTCACTTACTTGTGAAAATAAGTCCCAATTTATCCCCAGCATTTAGAACATCAGGTCTTTTGAGTGACAAATTATATTAATGGATTCCCACTGACCTACAGCCGGTTACAAAAAAACCAGCCTCTTTTAGGAATTAGCTCGTAGGAATCTTAATTTTAAAATATTAAATGACTGAACCAGTATCAGAGACCAAGCCAAACACTCCACTCACATTAAGCCTGCTAAGCCAGACTGGCATTTATGTGTCAGCAGCTCCTGTTGTGCTTGTGAAACTAATGTGTGTCCACAGCACACACATTTCAGGGATGTGTCCTGAAAGATGATAATAACGTCTTTAAAAGAAACATGTCAGCAGCAAGAAGGGCTGTTGAGTAGCCAAGCTGTGATTTCAGCCATCATCTGAGCTGGAGAAAAGTGGGGTGAATTGTGAAGGTGACCCCTATTTGTTTAACTATGTGTGGCTGAACTGCTTGCACATCGACCTTGGCACCTGGGTTTGCCATGATGATTACATCGTGCTATTTGACTGCTTTGCATCCTTTTGGGAGGACTGGAGAGAGAGAGAGGGTACTTTTCTAGAGGGTATTTGAAGAATTTAAGGCTTGTTTGTATCAGGTTCTCAGTCACAGTGCCATAAATATCATACAAGGATGAGCAAAGTGGCTGAGCTTAGCTCATCTTCTCCAAAATTCTAGTGGATGGCTCCCCAGACTTCTAGTTACCACTGCCTGTCCCTCCTGTTTCATGCTCTCTGGCTCCAAATGTTTTTTGTTTTTTTTTTTTTTTTATGCTGTGAACTATCTTGGACATGAGTGATTTCAAGCCTGGAGCCATCCACTTCCACCAAGAGCACAAGAGACCTTTTGTTAAATACCCACTCGTCTCGGGATGCGATAGCAGAGGCAGAGGTGATGTCCCCACCTATGAGCTGGGCAGGAGGAGGAGGAATTTTTTCCACACTGCTATCATAGCAGACAAAAATCAGGAGTATTCCAAGGCATCTTTGGCCCCTAGTCTTAATTTTAATCCCCATCTGTGCTTGCTGTCAAAATATGAGCTGGTGGCTCAAAATTTCTACGCTGGTGGCTATCATAGCAGACAAAAATCAGGAGTATTCCAAGGCATCTTTGATCCCTAGTCTTAATTTTAATCCCCATCTGCACTTGCTGTCAAAATTTGAGCCAAAAAAGGTTCCCTTTTGGCGTGGGGACCACTAGAGGGCATCAACCTCTGCACACCCATCCGTTCACACAGCCCTCAGGGAAGTAACAGCCCCATCTGAGGCGACACTTCATGGGTCTTCCAAAATACCAGGCCTATGTCCACCCCAACGTCTAAATGGACAGGACTCGCCTTCAGGGAAAAAAAAAAAGGTTTAATTTTTTCACATGGAGCTCTAAAAGGAAAATATTGGGCAAGCAGCATAAATTTAATCAGGATTTCCTGGGGGTCACTGTTGTCTGCGGTGGTTGAGTCGCTGTGCCCGTTGGGCAGTGTTTTAATTTTCTTTCTAGCAGGGAAGCTGGCCAAGGGAGGAAGGAATGGAAGGAATGGCAACAGGACTCCTGGCTGCCCAAAGAAAATAACCTATAAACATAACTATTTAACATAGGCTCTTTGTTTTCACAGTGGAAATTTATCCTTGTTTCTTGATTGCTCACTTCGGCTCCATCCAATTTCTCAAATTAATAGAGCTGAACAATTTAAGCTCATCTTAACTTTTAGTTTCTTGCCTCGTATTTTGAAATACTCCATTATTCTTTCCTACTTTTCGGTGCACTGATGAGCAGTGACTGGACTATTCTTAAATAAAGCAAGTCTAGGTGTCTAGGAGAGAAAGGTGACCTCTTGGGGGCTCTTCAGAAGTCAAAAGACTCTTTTTTAAAAAAAAATATAATAAAATGCTAGTGAGACAAGCTATTATCAAGCAAGCTTTGGCAGGTCTGGATTTACTGGTATGTGCTAAGCTAAGAAATCTGCTTGTCCCTTTGTGTCAGCTGTAATGCAATAGGAGAAATTATCTGTAGTGGAATAAGAAAAGGAGCATCTCACCTCTTCTTCAGCTCTCTGCACCGCTTTAGAAAATATTTTTTCTGTGTCTCCAATCCACACGACTGAAGGCTGCAATTGCTTAGCCACCTAAGAGGAAAAAGAGGGAGAGAAAAAGGCAAGAAGTTGATTAAAATGGCTACAGTTTCATAGCTGGGTGCTTATAGTGATGCTTTTGAATCCATATTTCAGCAGTTAAAATTAGGCTGGTTTAATTTTTTTATCCCCCCCCCCCCCCCCCCCCCCCCCCCCCCACCCCCCCCGTTTTTTTTTTTTTTCCCCCCCCCCCCCCCCCCCCTCAACCCCAAGAAGTATTCAGGGCTCAGGGGCAGCACTGGCTCTGCTCAATGGTCTGGGCACCTCAACCCACTTCTAGTTAAGAATCCAACATTCAGAACTGAACCCAAATTCATGTCCCTTTGACTGTTACGCTCGTGTCACCTTTCCCAACCCAAATTCAGTCGTGGTTCTGCAGAAGTGAAGCCCGGTCTTGGAGTTCAATGGAACTCCAAGATGGAACCTTGGGATCCCTCCCCAGTTTTTCAGATGGGGGAGACCTGGCTGTTGAATAAGAAAAGAGGGCACAAATCTTTAAGCAAACTAGGCTGATACACAATCTTCTGGATAACCAAATAGCATTTAATCTGCGATTAGCCCCAAAATTAAAAAGGAACTTGTTAAATTTGCAGAGGGTGGGGATGGGTGGGAGGTGTTTTTATACAAATGGGTTTCCCAGCTCCCAAATCAGAGGCACTATACCTCTGGTTCACAGCAGGATGGCAGCAATGCTACAGGCTTTTTCATGCTCTCCCTATTGCTATAGAAACGCCAGTGGTTTAGATGTTCCGCTGCCAAATTTTAATCACTTTTCCGGTGGCTCCCGGAGCCACGCTTGCCTGCTCAGCAACACAAGTGATGGCTCGAGGAGTCAACGGGCAACAAGAGAGAGGACAGGGTTTTTCTGTCCTGCTCACACACCCGTCACCCCCCTGCCCCAGGTGGAAATTTTTAGGGGAAAAAAGCCTACAAAAAGGATAGGTTGTATCCACCATCAGCCCAGGGTTGACTGACAGCCGGCGCGGGGAGAATTAAGTCGCGAACGCTTTTCTTCAAACCATCAGAGTTGGGTTTTATACATTCCAGGAGCACCAAGCACGTGGTAAAAATGGATCGAGCACAGGGGAAAAGAAAAGTAGATGAAGTCGTTCATTCTGCTGTGCTGCTGGTGGGGGGAAGTGGGAACAAATGCCACCTTCAGCATGTGACACTTTATTTGTGGTAACTCGTCAGTCCTAGGCTATGCCAAGTGGTGCCTCCAAGTTCAGTGTGGTCTCGTTAAGGAAAAACAAGCTTTTTCTTTTTTTTCTTTTTTTTTCTGTAAGGCAGGAACTCAGATGTTTAGCATTAATAATGAGGATTTTGAAAGTGAAAACATTGCATTGTGAAAGGCAGAGTAAAAACCCTGCAGAAACTGCTGCGTGGACCCGTGCAGTTGTGTGACTGTGCAACTCAAGGGATGACTTCTCAATCCAGCAGTTGGATCCAGAAGTTGGAATAAAACAACTAATTATAATTGTACAGCAATAATAAGGCCAATAATAAAGGCCAACAGCATCCTGGCCTGTATCAGGAACAGTGTGGTGAATAGGACCTGAGTGGTGATGGTCCCCCCTGGCTGAAACATAAGGTAGCAACCACTTCTCAGTCCCACTCTGGTGCCTGGAGAAGATGTCAGGAAGGAGATGAAACTCTCTGCCCTGAAGTCTAGACTGGTGGCATGTTGTCTACTCAAGTTTAGGGACTGCCACCCCAACAGGCTCTCTCACTTAGGTTCTGGTGGTGTTGTGGCGCTTTCCTCCTGTTGATGATCTTGGTAATGTCTCAGCTGCTGATAGGGGTGATTCTACTCCACTTCTCTGTGCTTGTGAGACCCCACCTGGAGTGCTGTCTGCAGCTCTGGAGACCTCAACACAGGAAGGACATGGACCTGTTGGAATGGGTCCAGTGGAGGGCCACGAGGATGATGAAAGGGATGGAGCACCTCTGCTATGGAGACAGGCTGAGAGAGATGGGGGTGTTCAGCCTGGAGAAGAGAAGGCTCCAGGGAG
>BJBW01006402.1:0-34651 GCA_004320125.1 Scolopax mira | reverse complement strand
TTCTCTTCCTCTGAGCACAGCCATTTGACAAAGAACAGTGCCTGATACCTGCAGATAAACATTTAAGGGTGGACACCCTTGTCACCATTGCTCGTGATCCTACTACGTGGTTTTTAAAATTATACTTAGCAAATTTGTTACACTGATTTTTGCTGCAGAATTGACAGGATGACAAACAACCACAGTAATCACCATTGAGACAGAATCGGCTTTTGGCAGCAGTAACATAGAGTGGGCTAAAATAACACACTTTTTTTCCCCAAAATGGTTACTGCTGCAAAGCAGCTAGAATTTGATTCCATATCACATCACAAAGACCATACTAATGTACATAATCTGAACATACAAACCATCCTACTCGTATAGTCATGTTTGAAAGGTTTGCTGGACTCAGACTCATAAGTATGTTGTACCTTGCAAGTGCAAAGAACTGAGACAACAGTATTTTTTTTAAACTAGGGCACAAATAAAGGTTACATTCAAAATAGGCAGGATTTTGCATAAACTAAGAGCAGATAAACTAATCCCACTGGCTCTGGTCCTCTATGGTCAGAGAAGCAGTAGCCTACAGGGATTATTGGGAGACAAAGTGTCTGGAAGAGTCCAGTCTAGGGAGAACTACCATCTATACAAGTCTCAAATACATAGTGACCGAAGTCTCCAGGAGAATTAAATGAAACTACCTGCATACCCTCTCAGTGTTCATCTGGCAGCAAAACTTAAATACCTCTCCAGTCACATTCTACAATGCTTTCAAGACATTAAGCCAACAGTCTATAGTCCATTGCACCCTATCCATGAACCCCCATCCAACCAGACCGCCCTCACTTCTAATCTTAACCAGCTTCCTTATTTATTGTCAGCCATTCTATGCCGAATTTAGCTGAACACCATTTATCCTTAAGCATGTCTTTAATTAAAAAAAAAAAAAGAAAAAAAAAAAAAACAGAGAAAAAAAAGTGTGTTATCTATAGCCTTTTTTTACAGGATTAACACAATTTTCGAAAAAAACTTTATGGTCCTCCTTAGTTACCACAGATTTCTCCAAGGCTCTCAGCACATTAGCAAACACACACTACTAATGACCCCCACTGGGATTGCAACTAGAACGAACCACAGGGCTTTCACCAGGCACTGACAGGTAGAGTTTGGATTTTGGGTTTTCCAGTAATTAATTTCTCACCATCAATAGCCCTACAACCTCTTACCTTCTTGCTCACCAAAAATGGCAGGGTTTGAAGCCTGTCTGGGAAGCTGAAAGGAGGAAGAATCTGCACTTCCAAGAAGCCATCTCTTGCAGCACAAATGGTGCAGAGAAACTTCAGCCTCGGGTGGCACGGCAGCAGAGCAGGTCTGGTGGAGGCAGAACCCAGCCCGCCTTTTGGTTCCTGTCGTTCACAGCTGCAAACTCAAGTGCTACCAGCTGTGTGAGTTCAGTCAAATGCTACTTGGAAAAAACCTTAGGGTAACCATGGTAACTTGTAGATCTTCACCTGATACTCCAGAGTCGCTATACACTACTTTTGAGAGAAACATTATAGTCTCTAGAAGTATCTCAATATTAAAATCTACAGATCTAAAAAAGCTAGAAAGCTTTGAACTGATAGAATAAAACACCACACAACTATTAAGCTGACATGATCAATAATTCTATTAGCACAAGAAAAATATCTGATTCAGATTAGACCCCTTCTACTTCTGCGTTCCCTGTGTGGCTGCAAGACCTTCTCACAACCGGTGCTTAACAATTTGTTGTTTGGGTTTTTTTAAATTTAAATATGCTGCCCAAGAACCAATATGCTGCCAACAGAACAAAAAAGTTTGGGAAAATGATTAAATAGTATCAGGGTCTCCTTTCAGGGCAACGACTGAGACCTAATTCAATCTGAAGTATTTTTCCTCCCTCTTGCTATTAATACAAAATGTGAGAACAGCCTTTGAGAGGTCATTTTTAAGCCAACCTTTACAGGAGGAAGTGACGACGGGGACAAGCTGTCAAGAAACAGTAGGCTCAATCACTAAGACAACATGGATGAATCATCCCCCATTTTTGTGCTGCAGTTTCTCTCAGGCAAACAGAGACAATGACACTCCCCTTTATAAAGGGAGTTTAAGATCAGCAATGTGGAGGCATTACACTGAAAACAACTTCTCTGCAGGGAAAACAGGATTAGAAACCTAGAAACTCTCCCAGATGCTTAATATTCTCAATGAGAAACACCAATGCTATTTCCACTGCACAGCGTGTAAAGGTTGATATGGGAAATGGGAAATTAAGCCTCACTGGCATTGGCCTTTCCCTTTTTCAAGATGTATAAAACATAATTCCCTAAAGTCTCCAAAAAGAAGACTTCAACATTTCAAAAACTTCTAACATAGAAAAAAACCAACCCTACTTGGGAGAGTCCTGATGTATTTCAACATCACTGTCAAGTATCTAGAATTAAAAGCAACTTAACTCAGAGAAGTAAAACTGGAAGATTATTTCTGGTTTCAAATGTTTCTCCTTTTGAAGAAGCAATTTCCTAGCTCATTATTCCAATTCTAGTACTTCTGCTTCTGCCTATAATTGTGTAAAGATATTTTAAAGCTTTAATTCATTTTGCAATTCTAAATAGCTTCCCTTAATCGCTCATGTCAAACATCTATTTCACATTTTTAAAAAATTTATAAAACAATTCTGTGCTGTCAGGATGAAAAAAATTCTTAGCGTTCAGATTATTAACTGTGTGCAAGCTCCCCATGCTAATGTGTTTCCTATCGTTCACTTCTGGCAGGAAACTATGTATAAAAGGCACAACATTCATAGAATAATTTGGTGTTTTCATTCATGGTACATTCTCTTGCCATCCCCCCCAGCTACGGTACAGAATTTACCAAGCTACCGAATTTGTGTGGAGGAGTTCCTCGCTGCCAGACGCCACGCTGAACGCTCCACAGTGTGGAACAATGGTTAAGGTGACGGAGGTTTTGTCTGTCAGCTTGACTGATGGCTTTGCATTTTCACCACACACAAATTCACACAGCCGAGTTGAAACTAACAAGCTTGCAATGTACTACTGCCTTGTACTTCCATTAATAGCTGTGTGATTAATTGGTTACAGCCCATTATATTAGAACATATCCGGTTAGGAATTCTACTTAAAGAAAAAGGAAATGGATCAGTGCTGGGCTGCAGGCCAAGTTTAGCAAGGATTTTCAGCAATTCATAAATTCTTAAAGTGAATGAATTGGAGCAAAAAACTCAAATGGTTTCAAGTAGCTCTGAGATAATGGGGATTCAACTGTAGTTGTAGTCTCACAGGACTCAGTAGACCTTGACCCTAACTAAATCTACGCATTTGGCAGTCCATGGAAAATAAGGCAGCCTAATTCTGCAGTCCCTGTTTAGACAGCACTTGTAACCATAGTGCCAGAAACCCAATGACTAATTTTCCATCACCTCATATAAGGACAAACATCATCTACTAACTCTCACAGGAGTTAAACAGGATTCCAGGACTTAGTTTATTTGTGGCTGATGGGGCTTTGAAAACCCTGTTCCCTTTCCCAGAAGTATCTATTTCAGACCAGATGACTATCTGACCCCCTAAAAGACTGGCTTTGAAATGGGATAAGGGAAGCTACAAACATATTTTCATCAACTACTGATTAGACATTTAAACATTAAATGCTTTTGCTCTGTTTAACGTGGAGTTTTGCATGGCTAGGTGGAGACATTCCACAAATCCTGAAAGATGGCTGCACTGCAGAATTTCACAGGGCTTCACAGCCTTCCACCAACAATTTCAGTTGCCAGTTTTGGCAAACTGAAAATCTCTCCCTTTATGCTCAAGTGTTTTGTGCTGAATACAAATGGGAATATTTTTGCCTGCTCCTTCCAGGTGGAAGCATAAAAATGACTAATGGGACTCCCACCAGAAATTTGCATCAGATAAGTAATATGATGTCTTTTGAACGGCAAACTTTGTTTCATAAGTATTTGTGGGCCGTCACAAGTACCGTTCTGTGCACAACACTGAAATGGAAAATTCTTGGAGCTTTTAAAATGAAAACAAAGGAAGCAGCAGTCTGTTGCCGTTCCTGTACAATTCCACAGCACTGCAGTACCTGGCTTAAACCCAGACCAATGATATATTTCACAATGTCAGTTTTTAAGCCCTCCCAGCTTTCAAGGTAGGATGAAACACTATTCCAATCGATTATGTGTACACTAGTACCACAATTCTTTACAGTGAATAATAGTTTTGATTCTGAAATCCCAGACGAGGTGTTTGCACAGTAGAGACATAGCCAGACTAAGTCTTTACAAATTTTACATTTGTTCTTATGTTTTCCAAATTGCAATATATTCTAGGTATATTCTATCATTCAGGAAGCCCGTGCCAGCTCCTTGTAAAATCTGTAGTACGCACATTTCCACTGTACAAAATACAGGTGAGACCCATCCTCTCCAATCTGCTTTCCTAAGCCATCATATATAAATCCCTGGCTATGGCGCTACACGCGTGAGTAAGATCAGGCCTACCACAGTTAGACTATCAGTAAGCTACCAGACCAGTTTAGCCCTCACCAAAGCTGACAGAAGTCCTTTAATGTAGAGCAAACTAAGTCTTACATATAGTTTTCCTCTAGGTTTGACCTACAGATCTGTATGGATATGAGACTATAGGAACTTTTGTACTATACCCTGTAAAGAAGAAATTTATCATTCATGTATCTTGCTGATGGGTGTACGTGCCCCGTCCTTCACTGCCGTGTAAAAAATCCACACTAGACTGCGCTCAGGCTTTCTTCCAATACCACAGTCTTTAGGAATTAGTAATTCCTGCCTTCCTGAGCTGCTTATTTACTTCTAAATACTTGAGTTTGTTCTGAAAGAGAGTTTTCTGAAAGCCTCAATGGCCAGTTTCGCTGCAAGAGTCAGACCTGGGAGTAAGCTAAGATAGACAAATAAAGCAAAATATAAATTCAAGGCTAAATCTACAAATACATCAGTAATTTGTTTCTGTTCAATACATTATGTCTTAAATGTTATCTTTCAGTGATTACTGTCATTATGCTACAACAATTTTATGCGAAGGAGACTTCTTGTTATACTAAACCTTAAATTTTAACATGCTCATCTTAATATGTAACGGTATAACGACTTCTGAAGATAGAGCAGAACCATTATGAAGCAACCCAATCCCCAGGGGATTCTGCTAGGGTACCCTGTGTAGTACCTTCTACTCAATCATACTGTGTAATTACCAGCACTTGTTGGAGTCAGCACATATTCTCAAGTGCCTGTGCTTGAAAGGGAACATCGTTAGAATGTCTGTGCTGTTGCCAAGTCTAAAAGCCAGATGGACAGACTGCTGATGGCAGAAGTTCATTGCTGGAACCAAGCAATCATGACCACAATCTTCTGGCAAAGGCAGCTACATACGTTGTACTCCTGGTGCTTATTTTCTGGCATGACTGATCATGACAGTAGTAAGAAGCATTGTCATGGGATATGAAAATGACAATTGGTGTTAAAAGTGGCTCTATGGATGCATCGGTGCAACTATTACAGTTCATCAGAAAACATTTGTCAAAGTTGCAGAATGAGCTTTAATAAAACTGCTTGTAAAAAGGATTCTTTTAAGAGGAGACTGGAAAAGCCAGATGTAATACATAAAATGCCACATTCCACAGAAATGCATTGAAGTTGCATATTGTACAGGAAGGGCACCAAAGCTGGTGAAGGCTCCCAAGCACAAGTCTTATGAAGAGCAGCTGACAGAACTGGGGTTGTTCAGCCTGGAAGAAAGGAGGCTGAGGGGAGACCTTATCCCTCTCTACAACTACGTGGAAGGATCTTGTAGGGTGGCGAGGGGGAGTGTGCGTCAGTCTCTTCTCCCAGGTAAGAAGCGATGGGACAAGACGAAATGGCTTCAAGTTGCGCCAGGGGAGGTGTAGATTGGATATTAGGAAATTTTTCTTCACCTAAAGGTTTGTCGAGCAGTGGATCAGGCTGCCCAGGGAAGTGGTTGAATCACCAGCCCTGGAGGTGTTTAAAAGACATGCGGATGTGGTGCTGGGGGATGGGGTTTAGTGGTGGAATTGACAGTACTAGGTTAATGGTTGGACCTGATGTTCTTAGAAGTCTTTTCCAACCTAAACTATTCTATGATTCCATTCTGTGATTCTGTAAATCTTTGTATTGCTAATTACTTTTAAGCACTATAGAGGCAAATTAACTAATTTTCCATATATTATCACACCTAGGATCCTTGAATACGCCTCAGGACACTCTTGCACAATCTTCCAAAATGAACAGAGTTGAGATCTAGGAGGCCATTATTCAGTGCTGATAATCAACACTCGGGAATTAAGAGATTTCAATTTAAACTCATTTAACCTTCTGATGCCTTATAATTAATTCCCAGGTTAAACTCTAAATGTATTATTGATAGCAGAACCAAAATGGCTTTAACGCTACTTCTTGCCTTGGCCAGATTTAGATGTGGAACTGTCACGTATGTTTCTTCTACTAAGAACAATACAGCAAATTGCAATTATAAAGCCGCATCTACCACATGCAAGTATTTAATCCGAATCCCTCTTATCATGTATTTTGCCAATGTTTTGTTCCAGAACACACCTATACTTTTTCAGCAATTACTTACTGTAAGCTATATGCTAAGCACATACATAAACTCCAATTACTTGCATGGTTTCGTCAAAATATCTTTAGGTTTCACGTTTGGGTATTTCCCATTTTGCTTCTCTTTCCCCAGTATATCACGACCACCTTTTGGAAGCTTCTGTTGGATATGGATTTGATGGTCATTGCCTAAGTAGCTTGTAAGTAATTCTCTCAAGTTCTGTTTGATCAGAGCACTTACATTATTAAACATTGTCTTCTTCAGATCTCCATATTCCTGCTTTAGTCTACTGCTACAGTATCTGCATTGTAACAAGACAAGACACTCTCCTTACATTGCTCCTTAAAGACACGGGATATTGTAGCAACTAGAACAGACAGGCTTAGCTCCATCCTGTCTTGCAGCTTCCATAATGTTCAATAACTTGCACACTATAGAGGTACCTAAACTAGTGACAGTGTAACAATTACATGGCAGCACATTAATTCACATATTGTATGCGAGATCCAGAGATGCTAGCTGCAATCCCAGAAGCAGCAGAGATGTAATAGCAGCTTTCTTATTGGGTTAATTATGTTTGCATTTCAGAAGACTAATTACTTTGAGCAAAGCCCTATGCTAAGTTCAGTACCTTTGCACAGTCATGTACTTCATGGATATATTTCTTTCCTTCCTCCACCTTCCCACACACATTTGCCAGATACACTGATGGTTTTACCTGTAGCCAAAATTTCCATATGGTAGAGGATTCTGCTCCAAAACAAACCATTACTCTTGAAAGAAACAGAAGCAATATAGCAATTACAAAAACTTCATGGTTTGCAGAGAGTCCAAAACAGGATTTCTGTTAAGAATCAACAGGAGTTACTTTTCAACCTTAGCCTGACTAAGAAGCATTACAAACAGCAATTACGGTAGAAACTGTTTAAAGCTAGTATTTAGTTTTCTAAAAGCATTCATTTACTCACATTAATGATGTCATATACTATTCCATCTGCCACAGAGGGCTGATAATCTTTGATGAAACTCACTCAAGTTACAGAGTATGTAAGGGATGGTTAGTGTGTTTGAAATAATCCAAAATCTTAGCGCTAATTAGAAAAATGAAGTAAAATAACAGTAATATAGAAAAAAAAGGTATGCATTGAACAATGGAAACATTTATTGCCCCATGCACACATCCTCAGGTATCATTTCAGAACGCTTCCCAAACCAGTTATTAAATACAAGGTAACGCATAGTCTGTGTTTTGATTTCCCAAATTTCTGGAACTTTCATATAGGGTTCTTCTGGCCTGGTTTAACTTTTTTCTGTCCTTTCAACCAATAAAGCTTATTCTAAGAAAACAGGGAATTTACTGAAGAAATGAGTAACCCAAAGCCAACTTCAGTTACTTGCGTGTTTTTTACAAAAATTATTGACTTCAAAAGAAAACTAAAGAAGTTCAGTCAATTTTTGTTTGAAAGTTCCCCACAAAATGACATTTAAAGAGGTCAAGTTTTGGGACTACTTGCAATAAAGTTCTATTCAATTTAATACTAGTATTAAACAAGCAGTTTTCTACTAAATTCCCTTCTCAATAGCATAACAGAGAACCTTAAGATAGATGAGTTTAGGAAAACAGTAAAAACTTTTTTTCCTTACTTGAGAGGAAAATTATTTTTCATTTGAAATTAAACAGAACGAACTGAGAATATGGATTTGCGGGTTTTTTTTAGACTAAGGGGTCAATCACAATTTCCCTCACACATGGCTTACGCTGCTGATGTATAACAAAAAGTAATTTCAACTGCTGTACTATTTATATTTCACTAAATCCCCACCATCTTTTTAGATGCTGCTCTATAGCAATTTATTGCATTTAAATAGGAAGTAAATTGCATTTAAATAAGTCCAATATAGCAAAGGGTTGATTACATTTTAATTATTTCACATATGTATTCTTGAATATAAGTTAACTCAGATGAATAATATTGATTTGAATTTAAACAGTTGATGGCAGTTCACATTAGAGAGAACTGAGAAGACCTCACTGTAGTTGTAGTCTTTTTCCTTCTAAACTGTACAGCGTTAACCTTGTATTAATTTTATTTAATACATTATGAATTATTTATAGTTATTTTTAATAGTCAGTAATTATTACTATTGTTTCCTCAAATCTTTGTATTCCACAAACCAGATAAATCTAGTATTTGCTTGGCAGTTACCCCAGGAATGCTGCAATTGTTAAACCAATTCAATGTATCTGTTTTAAGGTGACATCTGCACTCTAAAAATGAAAAAGTCTATTTCAGGAAGTGCAATTCAAAATAAAAATGATCACTTTTTAATTAACTTTTAATTTAATATCAACTAAAAAGGTACAATTTTATCCATCCCACTGAAGTAATTTTTATCACTGAAAGTTGCTGATCAGAAACAGTGAGCAAAGCACCTGGTACCAGTATTCACTCAGAGCTAAAGGGGACTTCTGTCAGCGTTGCATCTTTTGCAAGGAGAACAGTCTCCTTCTCAATAGAAGGAATTTCCTTCAACCAGTCCAAGCCCAATTAAATAATGGAATGTCAAAAAAACCCAAACAAAAAAAGAAAAACAAATTCCCCTCAATCTATTTTTTTAATCCTTTTACAGCCTTAAAAAAAAAAGTTACTTACGAAACATTAAAGGGTGCAACGTTTAGGAAAAAGTTTGTTATTTGCAAATAATACTACCTTAGTTAATGCCATATTTAGGTTCAAAACATTTCTTTTCCTTCCCATTTATTTAAAGGCGGTCCTCTTGCAAAACAAAAAAGCGTAACACTAATTGAATTCAATTAGAACACGACAGTAAACTGTTGCATAAGAATTGTGAACATATTTTTTCATTAAAACCTATAATCTGAACAACGTATGCTCATCTACAGAAGTATTTAAATGTAGAGAGGCAGCACATATTTGGTTAGAAAATGTAGTGCTTAATTTAACACAAAGGCTGATTTGCAGTTGAAAGAATCTTAATTAGTAATCAAACTGAATTAGCCTCTTTTCTGGAAAGCAATTAGAGGGAAAAGAATACAAGGCAAGATGAAAAAAACAAGTTGGAACTATGTCACTAGCTTGTGTCAATCCACCTAGGTGCAGTTTAAAATCTCAACATGCTAGCAATTTGCCTTAAATGTTCAACAGAGAGAGAATGCTCATTTTCATTTTTCAAAGGTGATTAAACGCACAAGTTACTCAGCAGATAGCCATATACACCTCAGCACTTTTGTACTCCACAGGTGTTGGGAGCAGAACCATATGGACTTCTTTAGCATTTATGTTTCACATTTGGTTTCAGTTATTCAAATAATGTGCATTACACCTGCATTAGTTCACAATAAGTTTATTTTATGTGAAGAAAAGCTTTGCCATTAATGAAAAATTTCAGTAGAAAACAGTACCTCCTGCTTTCAATCTAGATTACTCAAAAGTAGAAGCTTGTATTAGTGAAAACTTCAGTAGAAACAAATCTGTAGGAAACATGTTCTTGGCACATGAAGTAAAAGCTTTAAACACATTAAGATTCGATAGAGTATTTACCATGCAAACATGCTGGCAGAAAAGCCAGTTTGTAATGGCTGGTATTTGTCCCTCAATACAATAACATGGAAGACACTTAAAACCTGCTTACATAACGTTAATTGTATATAAATATGGTGTTGCCATAATTGACAGTCTTTATTCAGGCCAACCATTTAGTTTAGCAGTTCTAAATAAGTAATAGGCACTTTGCCTTTCTGATTTCCCCTTTCACCCATCAGCCAGTCTGAATCCATGCCAGGGATACTGTACACTGTTATCACCTAAAAAACAAAAACACATTAAAATACATTATTATAACCTTTCTTTGCCTGGAAAAATGTAACAGTCTACTATTTATTTCCAAGGTCTTAGAACTAAGATTAACTAAGTTAAATAGAACATTCAATATGAGTATCCATAGAACATAATCTGGTGCTCATAAAAATTATGTCAGTGATCCATGGAAAAGTAGATATAATAGCGTATTTTAAAGTCCCTTTTTTTTTTTCCTGATGAAATTCTATTCATTACTGTTTCTTTTCTGTTATTTTTTTATCTGTAAATCTTGTACATCACCATCAATTTTAATGGGCAATCTAAAAGAAAGTTTGTTGGATCTTGAAGTGCATGATAGAAATGATGATGGTATTGATGTGCTAAATCTAACAGAAAATCTTAGGCCACAGCTTCTAAGTCATTATCTAGATAAGAAAAAAGTCAAGTAGTACATTTGAACAAAATGGACATTTTAAAAAACAGAAGTCTGAAAACTTTTCTGTGGATGCTCTTCTTCAGGGTTAAACTACAATCACATTACCAGGCAGAGCTCTGTGTTCCAGTGCCCTGCTTCATCATAAATCTCTGCCTGCTTTGTGTAGACCCTGACTCAAGAGTGCAATTGAATTGGAATAAAGACAGCACAACCACCACCGTCAAAACAAGACGTGGTTGTATTTTCATATTCTTTCCAAATTGCAATATTTAATGTTTGAAAGACTAATTCTACTGATAACAGAACTAAAGGTGTGGTAAAAAGAAGACAGTAGAATTGCATCTTGATTGTCTAGCAAATTTTCTTGCAACCTAAGATAGTGTAAACTCTCAGTATAGAATATTAGGGCATATAGGTACAGGACAATGCTTCAGGAGTACTATTGAACTGACTAGTCACAAGCATTCCGATTTTACTTTTAAATTGTCAAGATACATAAAAAACTCTTACCTCATCTGCAAGTAGTGATAATTCACTGCTGTTTGCAGCATCGTAATCATAGAGGACTCTAGCTTTCCTGCTGCCACTTGATGACTTCAGTTCACTGAAGCCTGAAGTAACTATTGAATTGCTTACTGAAGGCAATGAAGCAGAGGCTGAGGCCAAGACTGAGGGAGTAGAAACACTCTGCACAGGAGTTGAGGAAGACTGATTATTGTTAGAGAGGAAAGTAGATGGAAAGCTGTGGGAGAAAACAAAACAAAAAGACTTCTGAGTGAATCAGTTTTACATGGGGAGCTATATGAGCCTCCATTCCTAAATTAGCACTCTTACCAGCTACAGCAGTAGAGAGCAATAGTAGAATAGCACTGATATTTCAATAAAGCTAAATCAAGATATTTGTTCCTGATGTGTTGTATAAGTCAAACAAATATACTTCAAAAGAAATACCACCACCTTACATAAAACTTAATCATTATCCCTTAAAAAAAAAAAAAAAGGTAAAATCGAAAAGCAATGTTGGTCTGACTGTATTTTAATAAACATTTCTTTTGACAGCTCTGGCAGTAAAAGTAGTTTCCATGTTCTCCTGCTCATTCCCCAATTATGTGTCTACACAAAAGATTGTGCTGATGAACCAGATCAGGGAAATATAACGTAGGTTAAAACTACAGTCTCCCTCTGAATGAACTAAAAAAAACCCCATGACTCTTTTTGTAATCTACATCAGTTTGTTAATTCAGCTAACTGCATACTGCAAAATAGAAATATTTTTATACTAAACATGAATCTTGTATCAACTTAAGCCCCTCCTTTCTAGGCTGCTGCTTGTTCTGTGCCAGCTGTAGTGCTTGCCAGACCCTTCCATGAAGTCAATTCAACTCATTAACTTGCCTGAAAAAGAGGGGAAAAAACTCAAAGAGTGTATAGTCTTCTATTAAGTTAATGAGCTGAACCACAAAAAACCCATGATGAGAGCCAGATAGAAGGGTAAGGACAGAATAACATGGCTGAAAATTGGAAGGAGCGGAGGAGAGCAAAGAAGCAAGAGATTTTTAGGGCATCAGCATAGACGGACTGGGACGGCACGGGGAGCAATGATGAGCTGTGAGATTGTTTCATGTCACTCTCCCCTACAGCATGGCATACAGTTCCATGGCAGACTAAAGTTATTTAGCAGCTGATATTGTCATTCTTTGGCAAAGGGCAAAGCCGCCTTCCTTTGTTCCAACACTCATCTGATTCTACCTTAAAAGCAGGTTAATGAAGGTTGTGAAAAGTGGCAGTGAAAAATGGTCAGAAAGTAGGAGTTAGACTGTCACAATGATGTGGAACTGTAGCTACCTTTCCTTCCATTCTTTTGACCAGTTCACATATCAACTGGTCAGTCAATTCCCACACAAAACTTTCATCATCAGTCCTTCTACAAAGGCGCTTTTTCATTAACATCTGGGATGTGGACATACTAGCTGCCCCTTTCCCTCCTTATTTTTTTGGCCTACTCTTTTGACATAATGGAGATCTATTCATACTCTATGTATGAACCTGCCAGAAAACAGTCTCATCTCATCCCTTCCCACCTATGCTCCCCAGTTAAGTTCTTCTTGAAGATGCAATTTAGTGGCAACTTTAACCACATAAATCAAGATCAGTATATTCCCATACCCATGTCTGCAACATTACTTGTGCTCGTATAATCGTAACAGGAGCTGATGCAAGTGAAAACTAAATCTATCAGTACAGTGACAAATTTTTGGGTTGTGTGGCCACAAAAATAGGTGAAATTAAGGCAGCTCAAATCTGTATCAGCTGCAGCAGTACTGCATGCAAGTTTACAGTTTCACACTATATTTAATCTGGTAAATTTACAGTGCCACCAAACAGAGCAGACTCAGTCCTTTACCCCTTTATTGTGCAAACATTCATTCTCTGTCATTTGGGTCAAATCTAGCACACTGTTCCTTTTAAGCTGATTCAATGATCTGATCTAACAAAAATCATGAAGAAGATTGCTAACTTTCCATCAGAACAACTTGTTAAACACATTCACGTTGCAGTCATGCAATTGTTCTATCTGACTGAAGGTAAACAGCAGAAGTATATTGTGAAGGACAAAAGTAGTTCCCTTACAGTTATACTGAATTGCACATTAAAAATTGGGTAGACTTTCAGGAGTCTAGTTAGCAGTTTATTGCCATCAAAAGGAGGAAGTCCCACTTCTCCCTGTGGCTTACCTTGACCTCATTTGATCATAAAGAGCTGGTTTGATTCACCAAGAGACTGCAACTCCACCAAAAAAAAAAATTTGTTTTCATTTGCCAGATTATTTTTTCAAACCAGTTCACCATGTCCCTTAAACAAATCAAGTGAGCAAAGAAAGGAGGAAAAGTTAGACCCCACATTTTTGTGGGGATAACTCAGCAGCTGTGCCTTATGATGTGTTTATTACTTGATTGGTTGGCATTAAAACGGAGGAACTTAATTTTAAATGACAATCAGCTGTTTTTCAAAATTGCTAATGACTGTTTAGTATACTGCTAAACCTGTTCTCTGTTAACACAGTAATTACTTGTAAATCAATCTGCTCTGTTCAAAGGGTCACTGGTTTGTACAGCTAGTAGAAAAGAAAGCTAAAGCTTTATAACCGCTCTGTCAATCAGTAAAATATTAAGTCTCACTCTTTTTGCAAAGCCATATGTAGGCATTTTACTGGAAAATACTGGAATTTACTGGAAAGCTTCAGCTATACAGTAGTTGTCTGGGATTTTTTTGGAGTAGCAGAAGTTTTGCAGCGTGTAGAGTAGGGGACTAGTAACGGGTAATTTGAAAAAAATAACGGTGTCAAAGCTTAGGCTTTGCCGTCAGAGAAGCTGAGCAAATTCAGAGCAAAATCAGTTACCAGCAAGAAAACAAAGCAGAGTACCAGAATATTTGAACTAGATTTATTTAGTTCATTCTGGAGACAAAAAAAAAAAAAAAGGTGAAAAGAAAGATTGCTTTTAACCTTTTTTTTTAACCTGAGGGATTTGATTCTTTAAGCAGCCTCATAGGAAGGGAAGACAGTAGAGGGATAAGCAACTGATGCTGCCTTGATGAGAAACATCCATAAAACCATGTTCATTTCTATAAAGAGAACTAAGCACAAGTTTTCCCCCTACCTTCCCTAAATCTGACTCTGGAGAGTACAATCAGGAAAATCAGAGCTCAGCTTTGGAACTTGAATAGTCTTAATGTGAACCAGCTTAGGGTTTATACCCTAGATTCTGATCCAGTTAAATTATACAATATGCATCTACTCTGAGAATTAGGTTTCTGTTTCAAGAAACAAACTTCCCACTTAGAGGTTGAGCACCTTTGGTTCACCAACAATCTCAAAACAAAAATAATTCCCTCACAGCTCTCGGATTTCACATGAGAATTTGGCATAATGTCATTCTTAGATATGTGTAAAGAACACGTGTAACTCAGCACTATATTAACCAACAGAGCACTGGCAAATACAATCAAAACCGAGCTGAGCTGCTTAAGCTATTTACTTGGTACCACACCTGCCTATATGTAACACAGGAAGAACGCTACAAATACCCTTTTCACCTGTTTATTTAATGCAAGTGCTATGTACCATATGGCTATAAACTGAGGAACTCTTCCAAAGCAAGAAGCGCAATGGAGACACTGTCCTAGTGCTCTCCGTTACAGTTCAGTACGACTTCCTTACACAAGGAAGGAAAGACACACACAAGATTTCATACCATTACTGTTTTACTCCACAGAGGCAGAGGAACTTCATTTGGCTGTTTGAGGGATTTAGGATTTTGCAAAGCTTCCATGTTTTTGGTATTCTAGCAGTCTCTTAAAAATACTAATTAGATTATAGACAAATAAAGATACATCCTTTTGTTTTCCTAAAGATAATATTTTCTTCTAATATACTTTTTTTAAAAAACAAAACAAACAAACAAAAAAACCTGGTAGCAGTTTAGATACATTTTAAACTAAGACAGCTGTTCTGTGAGTTGCTATACATCTGAAAGCAAGAGATTTCAAAGAGGAATATGTTCTTCCTTAGTTCAAGGGTATTAGGCTTAAATCTTTGTTTGTTAAATATGCTAGTATAAAAGTACAGATTTTAAAAAATATCCTCTCAAAATGGTTGTGTAAATATACTTCACTTAATGCCTAATTTGAGGCACTTGTCCTTAATCCAGTAGACATTTACTCTCAAGCTTTCAATTCTACATCTTATATTTACCAAATTTTATAGTTGAATACTTCTTTCAATGGAATGCAAATCTGAAATTGTAGCTTTTTTAAAAAAGATAAATCACAGTTTTAAAGACTTTTTAATAAAGTCCTTAAAATACTCATTCAAGTAAACTGAGAAAAGGAAATCAGATGCCACAGGAAGTTGCAAATCAGAAAAAGGACAAGACTGGAGAATACTTTTGTTTTTACTTCCTTGTCATGTAAAACATGGCGTTACTTTATAGAGACAATTATCTAGAAAAGACACTACTGTAAACTTCTACGTACAGACAATCCTTCAACAGGTGGACTCACCTAAATAGCAGGTTCTGGTATAACCCTAATAAAAGCTGATTTGTGAAGAAGACCTAGAATAGGGAAACTTTATGAAAAGTAAGCTTGTAGATCTCTTTACATCACCACCGATCATATAAAATGCCCATATAAATATGGGCACAAACTAATGTTAGACAGTTTCTTCTCTTACTTTAAAAATGCTAAACACACAAAACAGTAAAAACTAGACAAACTTGCTTGTTCCGCTGCGAGTGCTTTGGATTTGTGATAGATACTGTGAAGTAAACTTCTCCCTAGATACAATATCTAAGCTGGCAACTCACTTAGCAGTGGAGAATGCAGTTTCATTTAAAATCAGGTAGTGTCCTCTAGCAAATTAAGAGATAACAGGAATTTACGGGTAGTACAGAAACTTTTCCCACATTGCATGACAACTGAATGATTACAACTAAATCTTCAGAAAGTCCCAGTCAACAAACCCTCAAAAGGCATTAGTTCTGTGTGTAGGCTTAGGGAAGCAGTGACTCTGAAGTCCAGATGCCTGTGTGTTCACCACTGTTATATCAGTGCAAGTTTTCCTACTATTCATAAGCACTTAAGAAAAAAAAAAAAAGCAAGCATTTTTCTAAGTTTTTACAGTATTACTACCTTCCAAGTTGTTTCTGGAGATCCAACATATATTGGTAACATTGTGCATAATAGGTCATCTGAGCTTCAACAAAATCATTCAGACAGCGAAGATGATGTGCCTATAATAAAGCAAAGAATTAGAGTTTTTAGTCTGTAAAAGTACTACAACACATAAGAAAGATTGGTCTCCTAACAGGTGCTAACACCAGTATTGGCACACACATTTATGCCACATAGGCACAGTGCCTGGATTTACCAGTTAAATGGGCTAAAAAGTCTCAAAAATTAACATTTATGCACAAAAAAATAGGTGCCGCACAAGCACCATGCCATTTACTTACATTGTTTTCACAACAGAGTAAATATTTTAGGACATTTTTATGGTTTCACCATTCATTTGATCTGATAAATGGGAAGCTGAGCTTAAAGGACAAAAATGAAAGCTCAATTAACAGGAGACTAAAGTTAAATTCAGTGGATACTAAACCATAATTCAAAAAATGAAAAACCCCACAGTTTGATGCTTTAACACACTCCAGTGAAACCTTGTAGCTCAAAGTTCCCAAGCAGTTTACTGTAGTTATTTTTAGAAAGTACCCTGATTTTGACTTTCCCCCTTTCGGGTACTCACATGTGTGCTGCTGATTCCTTCCAGCAGAAGTCTGGTAATCTCTGCTTGACGGTCAAATTCACTTTGAGTAATTCGTACTTCCTGTTCAGACTACAAGTAAGGATGCACATTAGCTATTTGTAGAGTGCACAGTTAAACCTTCTGACTGCAACAGTTCTATTTTATTCAGAGCTACTCATATAAATGCATTAAGCATAATCTTAGGTGTTGGAAATGTACTTCTTCTTTGCAATTTCTTACTAGGCAAAAAGAGTAATTTTGTTTCGGGTTCAGAAATGTTGAGGCCCTGTTGAAGCACTTTTTCTAGACATCTACCAGAGAGTAGATTCATGCAAAAGGAAAGCATTTTTCTGACAGCTGAGCTGTATTACCCTACTGCTCCCACTTAAAAACCAAGTGCTCATTGGCATAACAGTGTCTGTGCCCAGGGTTCTGCCAGCATACTCATGGCAGACAAGGAAAGTGTAGTTATTTTTACACGTTTTAAGTTAGCAAGGCTCTGACCAAAGAGTTGGGGTAAACCACACACTATTTTGGGCACATAACTGCATGGCAATCAGCCATGCATAAGTTTTTGACGGTAAGTTTTAACAAGATATTTCACAAATTAATGTTTCATTCTGATTACCAAGCTACTACAACTATTTCTGGAACTTGCAATGGAGGCATCTTTAAAAATAAACAAATTAAAACTGTAGCAAATGTTTTAACTTCAGAGTAAAATTTCTATTAAAATTACTGGACTTAAATTTCATATTTAAATAATTCCAATTGTATTTATTCCTTCTTATATATTATTATCAGCAATTTTTAAATAAACTAACAACATTATTGCAGTTTCAAAGGACTTCTTCTAACACAAGCCAAAGTTACTTTAGAGTATTTTTCGGAGATAAAAAGGACAGTACTCGAAACACACAAATACATACAAATGTGTGTTGTAGTATCTAAGATTTACTGTTCCAAGACAGAATATCTTCAGTCTGGAAGCTGGATCACCTAGCCTCAATGCTTATATGCATTTAGTACCTTGGTTTCCAAAAATTAACATAAAGCCAAAAATCTGTATTAAGTCAAAGACACAGCAGTTACTGTTCTCAACAAAACAGAGAAAGAAAATATATTTTCAGGAAACTTAATGAAGCGATACAGGTGAAACATTGGTTTCAAAAGGATTTTATGTGTTTGCAAACATTCTGATTAACTAACGTTAATCAATATGAAAAGTTGCATGGGAGGATCTTAATCTCAGAAATGAGCACAGAAGAATGATGCCGTTACCCAAGAAATGTGTTTTATATCTGAAGCCGCTGCAGCTGGGAAGGCTTACACATTAATTAAACAGCGAGGAAGCAGCTATAGGGTACTCTGTGTTTCTTACTAAAACTGAGATAGCAGTATATGTATCAAGTTACAAACTAATTACGTTTTCAAAGTTTGTTGAGATAAGAATCTTTGCTTGGAATTTTCCTATTCCTGTATAAATATCAGTGAAATCCATCTGGCAGTCCCTGAGAGAAATGAAAGAACAAAGCAGGGGAGGGGGCAAGAGGGGAAGAAAAGCATTCCCTTCTGTATTAGGAACATCTTCATTTCCTTTTAAAAAAAAAAAAACAACCACAGTAAAATCATAGGTAAACAATTTATCTAGAGAGTCAGCAGTTACTAACATGTTCCTTTCTTCCCGCCAGGTAAGTAAATACTTGAGAACAGGAACATATAAGAAGAGGAAATACCTTAATAGATTAATTCTATTTGTTTCAACAATATTGTAGCAAATCAATGACTTTCTATAAGAAAAAGCAAAGTGAACAAGTAATGTTAACCTATCTAGTACAGATGGACTTTAAATACATGGCTTCACAAAAGCCCAATGTATTGGTTTGGTAGAGATTTGCATAAACAGACTTATGTGATGATGGATTTAATCTGTTTTGCCCATCCCCATTTTCAGTGCTGCCAGGTAAACAGAACAGCACATCTACTCTACTACACTTTGCGGTAAAGGTGTAAAACAGCTGACTTGCAGTCTGGGAAGCTTGTGGCCTGATCACTTTTGTTTCTGAACAGAATGAAAAGCTCAAACTACAATCCTAAACTTTCCAGTCGCCCTCAGCTGCAGTCACATTTTGTATTTAGAACAATTAGAAGGTCTCATGGACCACGTCCCACAAAGATCCCTCAAAGTGGTACTTGCTTCCCAAGTTTAGAATATGAACCCAGTTTCTAAATATGGATATTCAGAAGTTCATAATATCACAGAAGAATATATGACTTCTCAGAAGTAGTGTGCAATCCTGTAGCTAAGGGATAACACACAATGATCAGAGCACAGGAAATAAAGTTACCTTCCTAATGTTGTTTTGTTAGTGAGAATGGATATATTCATGTTACCCAATATAGCTGAGCCTGCTTATCTCCTTTGCAAAGACAGAAGCTCCTCGTCATGCACAAAACCAGTCTAACTTCAGTGTGCTGAAAGCCTCTGCTTTTTCCATTGACTACACCAGACACCTCAGAAGACTTCTAACAAAATCCACAAATTTACAAAGCCTGTCACATCAGTAGATATCCCATGTGTTTTATCATAGAATGGTTAGAGTTGGAAGGGACCTTAAAGATCATCTAGTTCCAACCCCCTTGACACGGGCAGGGACACTAGACCAGGTCAAACTTTGGGACCAAAGTTACTTTTACAGTTCAATCTCTAAACTCCTTGTTCCCCTTACACTCTCATCATGTATCACCCTGTTTGCACCACAACTCTCATAAAGTTGGAATAGAAAATGCCTTCATTTATTTCCTCACAATCCCCAAGATTGCAGCCAAAGCTCCATATCCCAGCTTCTAATAGAAACTCCCTACACCTCACACAGCTGCCTATCTAGTCCCCCCTTAAAAACCATACTGCAAAGCCCCTGTCCACTGGCCACCCCCACTTTCTATTGCTACCCTTAATTTTTATTTCCTCTCCTCCATAGAAATCCCCTAAGGCATTTCCTTTTATCTGTTAGCACAGCTTCCCACTGCTTGTTCCCAGTACTGCTTTGTCAGAGTCAACGAGGCTGAGAACAGCCCTGCTCCTGGCACCAGAGCAGCTATTGCTCAGCACTCCATTAGTGCCACTGAGTTTGTCCCTGTGCAGGGGATGGCATGACAAGAGAAGGCTGCAGCCCCCACCCCAAGGCTAACACTATATTTATGGACCAGCCTTCATCCCAGCTGCAGATCTCAGATGTGCCTACCTCCTAACTTCAGCTGCTTAAGATCAGCACAGCATTCTCTAGTAACATGGGGAACAAAAGCAGAGAGAAAAAACCCCAAAAAAATAAAATCCTCCAAAACAGAGTTTTCTTTGAGTTTCTTGTATGCACTCCAGCATTTTATTTACTGTTCCATGTTTTGGGAAAAGTTGAAGATCAGTGTTTTTCAAGACAGTTTAGATTACTAGACCCCAACCTTCCTGAAAATTTTCAAATAAGCTCATTCTTAAGAGGTCATTTTTAACAAGTTACCATACCAGTAAATTTTGAGGGACGTGTAGTTCTTTTTCTATTGTATCTTGTCCCATGAGAATTGTATGGTACTAGGTGACAGCCAGAAACAGCTTACTACAGAACAAGCCCCAGGCATTGTTTCACCACTGGATTTTGAAAAGCCCTCAAGGGAACCAGCGTGTTCTGACTTAATGCACCAGGCTGCCAGCACTAGACCGAAATCAAGAACATGCAATATCCTTCATTACATTAGACCAGTACAAGTTGTAGTTTCAGAATTCTGCAATTTCTAAATTGTTTACTTACTTTTGTCACTTCCTCAGCCCATATCTAGCCAGCAGTAAGAGTGTGGGGGGAAAATAAAAACATACAAACTTAGACATTGGTGGTACAGGATGCACCCATACTTTGGCTTTTAACTACTTTCCTGCCCTCAGAACGTCACGTGGATTTGAGGAATGCTGTAAGTTGCCCAAAGGCCCTTCACGTACAATGAAACTACAATGAGTATGAGTAGCACTACATCTGTGAAATACATTAGATACTGAAGAGTGTATGACTCACAGAACTTATATGTTACAAGAATCTATTTAAAACAACTATTACAACATAAGATATAACTACTTAGAAAATGACATGACTCAGACAAACTAAATTACTTTATGGAGGAATTTAAGTTACCTTAATGTGGCAAAACATTGAAAAACTATGGAAAGCTATTCTCATTTTAGCACCATGTTAAGTAAAGACTGAAACAGACAAATGAATGATTTCTCTTGCTAATTCCATTACCAGTTTTTTATTTCACAAGCTTTTTTTATTGAAACATAAATTTAATTAAAAATGCTACAGAGGTATCTCAAACTGAATATTAAAGCAGTAGCAAGCAATACAGCAAGATCATAGAACTGCAAGGAATATACTCTAGAAGTTAATTACTTCTGCATTGCAAGAGGGAATTGGAACAGCAAGCTGCTCTCCTTTAACCTGCATTTTCTGCAGTTGTAGGAAGATGACACAATCAGGACTTTGGTAGAAAGAAATGTGCACAAAGGTTGCAGAAGTGAGTTGTAACAAACAAGTTTATTCACTCTTTTATCTGAACATGACTGAGAAATCTGGAACACGAATTGACATGAGACCCACTATGCTGTGCAAATTCAACACCCAAACAAGGACAGGTTGAATAGCACAGTTTATGTTGTACATAGTTAATTAACCCCTTCCTTGTCCATTTTCACAATTATGGTGGTAAAACCAGCTGGACTGATAAGCCCTTGCAACAAGTTTAGAATATTGCGTACTCCAATTTAAGCCAATAATTTATGTGACACTATTCAGTTTCCATTATTTGTAAAACGTTGCTTGAAGTGACTAATTTCTACATTATTGGAAATATTCTGATAAAACCCAACATCTAATGCTGTATTGACATAAGTGTATTTAGTACACTTTACCAATTCAGTTTAGAATGGAGAACATCTGAAACAAGATCAAATGAGCTGGATAGCAAGAGGAAACATTTGATAGGAAAATGAATGAACACAGGAGGCCAACAAACCTTTAGCCATTTTACATGCAGCAAGTTGAGCACGTAAGAGACATTTACCATAATGTTATTCTCTTCAGGCTGAGAGGTGTTTAGTTGCTTAAGTGCATAGATAAAAGACAAAAGCAAATTACAACACTGTGAATATAGCAGGTGTACAGAATATTGGCACAAAGCACTCCAAGTTTAAGCTAAGCAAGACTGAGCTGAATATAGATAAATAAAACCATGTAGATTTCTATTTTAAATAGCGATCTAAGTAACTTCAGTTGTACAGTAAGCATGGGAGAATGTGATTTCATCAAAGATTACATACTTTTATAACAGGAAAAAAAGAATCAAAAGTGTATGTAATGTATTACTTTGTTCTGTTAAAGACAGTAGTAAAACAAAAGTTTGCATAATAACTGAATACGCTTTGCTAACCTATTGGTTCAGCACTGTTTGTCAAGTATCTTCCCTCATAAATGAGTGAGCCAGAGAAAATTAATCGTTTGCATCACACCTATATCCAGGTTAGTTCTCATTTCTATATTGCAGAGGACATAGTAGATGCAAATCTTTCACTTCTCTGGAAATTCTACAACCCAGTATTTCTTAAACAAGCACACTGCTGTTAAAATGTAATTAAAATTGAAGTATAGGCAAGGTAGTGAAGTAAGAGGCCTAGCATTTCATGATTTGCCAGCACAAAATTATTCGTGAATAAAACTGAATTATTTGCTATACGAATATTTAAGACTGGTCAAGTAGTAGCAGCAGCAACTGGCAATAATTTTGTCCCAGCACCAAACTCTGGATGATTATGCTGGTGATGGAACTAAAACTCACTACAGAGCCTTTCTTTTACTACTGCATTCAAAGGGAACAATTTTCCTATGGTCTATTACTTTAGAAATTAAGGTATATGCTTGTTATCACACAAAATTTAACTATGAACAAATCTGAACAAAGGTATAGTTTACTGTCCATTGCTTCTCTATCCATTGCTTCCAAATCCACCACTAGCTGACTAAAATCCTGCTCTGCTCTCCATTGTTAGTCTTATGAATTAAAGAAGCTTGATAAGTAGAAAAGTAACTTTTAAATGTAAAATTTACATAATATAAGGGGAAATAGTATGTATGGACTTAAATTCAGACAACTGAAATACACAAGGACAGTGTGCATGACATGGAGGATTGAGACACAGAAGCAGAATTATCAGGTAGAGATAATGTTGTTTTTTCAGAAGGACCACCATCCTGTCTACAAAGATCAGTCTCAAACATGATGCTTCTGAGGTCTTTCAGGACAGCGGACCAGTCAGAAAAGCCAGCAAAATCTGGCAGTCCTACTTCTGCCTCTTCCATCATATGGACTGTTCCTGTGTATTTAAATTGTCTGTATTCCTTCAGCATCTGTGCACATGGCCTGCTGCATTAACCCTTACAGGAAAAACCACTATCCATCATTAACTTATGCACTTCTAGGAATGCAGTCTAAAGATAGCTATGAAAATACTAGAAGCACACCCTGCTGCAAGTGCATACCTGCAGTTGCCTATTCCTACATTTAGAGGTATTTTAAGAGTTTTAAAAGCAAAAGTTTTTTTTATAGTAATTTTAATCTCCTTGAACAAGCACTTCTTGAGGGAATAAGAATGGTTAAAAGTTTAAGAGTCTTGCCTGTTTTGTGGTATGAAGTAGTAGATGATATTGAAACAGTAAGCTACAAATATTTTTGACATAGAGAAGTCTAGATAGAGTCATCAGTTGGAAGTAATTATACATATGCTTCAACACTTGTAGAGGTTCAAATGCCAGAATTTGACCTCTAAATAATATGTATATACAACTACCTTGGCAGATTTTAGCAAGTAATTTTTGGCAGCAGGTTCATCTAGTATAGAATAAGGGGAGAATGTTTACTTCAGTCAAGTATGACGGGATACCTAGAAATAGAAGACTAACACCTTGATCAGCAATTTGCTTACATTTCCTTATGTTCCACTAAGGCATTTCTTACAAAGTATCTAGAAAAATAGTGAGAATAAGAAGCTAGGACTGGAAATATAGCCAAGCAGTCAAGTTTATAAATATATAAGTTTTAAAATTATGGACAAATTGAAAAAAAAAATTATCTACTCACTGCAGCTCGAGCTTCTGCAACTTTTGCCTTCTTCAATCTGGTTTTTGCTGCATCCAAATCTAGTCTTTTATTTTGTAACAGTTTACGTTCTTTCTGAAAGCAAGTTAGGTTAGTTCATGAGAACAGGTACACATACTTAAAAGCAAAAGCCTGTCTACCTGGAAGTTTTTGAATGAAGTATCAGATACAAAAAACATTCTTCAGTTGAACAAAGAAGTCAAATTAGATCCTAATTATTCTCACATATTTTGTACTTAAGGTATATACTTTTAATAGAATAGTTACAAAAAGAAAGTTTTTAGCATTATTTTGATTTTACCTCATCAAAAAGAAGGAAAATACATCAAAGGTACAAATTCTACCTGATTTTTTCTATATTACTTTGAGGAAAGCAAGAATGTACAATTATCTACTACTTTATTTTGAAGATTTACAGTTACAATTTTTGTCAAATGCTGAAGAATTCAACTTACAGTAATAGTTTTGTAATCTCCTTCAATAAAGTTTCTTAGGGGAGTGAGAAAGTTTATAGCAGACGTTTGAATTAGTTCTCTGTCTGCTGTCCCAATTCGCTTTTGTGTTTCTCCACATTTAATGAGTGCATTTCCTGCAAACGATAAAAAAGTTAATTTCATAGTGATTCAGGCAGGTGGTTAACAAAATAAGTTTCTATAAGGCAGGAAAGGCATAAGGGATTTCAAAAGACATCCAAATCAGCTACAAAAACACCCCAGTAAGCAATCATAAAAAAAACACAAAACACAAAAAGACCCAGCTACCCAAAACAATCAAGCCTCCACACTAAGCTAAACAATTTTTATTAATAATAAACACAGGTCATGGCAAGATTTCAATGGCAATAGATACGGTATTGTAGAAGTGGCACTAACTATGGCAACTCCATTGTAAAAGTCTGTTTTAGAACTGGATATCATATCTACTTATTTTAATCCAATGTCCTCATCCTTTTATACTACATTTTTGTTTAATTAAGGAGTAGTTGGTGGCAAGGAAAAAGCTCACGTAGCTACTGGAAAAGAATGTGCTTTTCCCTGCCCCATCAACTCCAACTTCTAAACATGCATTTGTACCTTAACTGAACAATATGCGAGTTAGGTACTGAACCTAAAATTAGTGTATCAAGAATATAGCTGCTGTTATTATTATGTTTACAAAGACTGACAGGGCTGAGTTGGAAAACACACCAAGTTTTCAGAGAACCAAAATACTTTGTAACACCACACAAAAGCGAAAACTGTATCTATCTTTATGCTAATAGTCTATGTTACTTGTCTCTATACTAAAAGTTCTACAAGTTCAGGGACAGTGTAACTGTGATTGCAACTCTATTTGACATTAAAAACCAAGACTTGAGGATGATGATCAGAAGGCAGGCCACAGATAACAGCATAAAATCATAAGAAAGTAAAAGGAACAAAGCCTGCCATTATTAATTTTGTATCCGTAAGTCTGACATAAAACATTTTTTTTTAAGTGCACTTTCCTTCTTTTCAAAAGGAATCCCATTTTTTCCAGATATAAGGAACTCATTCTTCCCAGAACAAAACTTTTCCTTCACACCACAATTTTAAAGAAAGCAACTAAAGAGAGCTAGCTTTCAACCTCTGATCACAGGCTGTATTTTATATACAGATACTTATGCATTTCAGTTGGTTAATTTAAATTAACAGCTAAATACGTTAAGAGCTAAATCAGCAACTTTTACAATTGGAGAAAACACTAGAATTAGACTTTATAATTAATGCCAGTGTAAAAAAATCTGATGTAATAACCTGAACCCTCCTGTCATAGGTATATAAATTTGCTGGACAAGGAAGAAAATTCAGATTACCTTGTACACACTCATCTTTAGCAAAATATTATATATTAATAAAGGAGGAGTACAGTAAAGTTAGAGAGGTTTCTCACTAGAGAAGTTAATTTCAGGTAACATTTTGACTCCATGCCACAAATAAAATGTCAGATGTGTTGTCAGATGTGCAAATGTGTTCTTTGAACAAGGAAACAAAATTCCAGAATTATTTGTTCTGGCAAGAAAATCCACAAGGATGGTTATGATTCCAAGAGCAGGTTATATTTCTAGATTTGGATAGAAACCTTATCATTGATCTCCTAATGCTCAACGTTACACAGCAAGTCATCTCAAACTGATACAAAAGTCATTGAAGTGCCTCATGTAGAGGACAACAAGAAATATCATTTTACATTTATAGGAAACACTAGAGCTGTGCATTTTCCTCCCTTAATTTCTGCAACACAAGACATATTTTTTGCTTCTACTTACCATAGGCTGTTCCTGGGCCAAATTCATTCCCAGCATCAATCATATACTGGCCTAGTAACTCTGGATTATTCATGCGACTTGGTGCTTTGCGGTCCAACTTCTCATAGACAAATTCTTCTATTCTGGCATCTAAAAAATGTTTACTTGAAATCATTATGTCATTGAAACACAAGTTGGAAATAGAAATAAACAAACAAAAACCAACCAAACAAAAGACTTTGAAAATCCAGACATTAAGCTCAACTTTAAGTGAACAATTTTAAAGTGAAGATACTGTTCTTGAAAAGTAACTGCACTCCATGTTTGTCAAGCTGTCTTTAAGCATTTCTTAGAGACATCTGTGAAAGTGAAAAGTTATGTTTTTCCTCTCCACTCTACAAGTATATTTATACAGTTATTCAAAGTTCTGTCCAGAAATTTTCACTGTAAAAGCATAACAGAATGCTTCTCCTTAACAAAACCAAACAGTCTTTTTTTCCCTCTCCAGGAAATATTTGTGAAAATTGTTCACTAGAATTAGCAGTGTAGGAATTAAGTTCAACAACTACAGGAGTTCCCCTATTAAAATATTCTGAAAGTTTGGTAACTCCAGAAATTATATGCTCTCTTACCTACTCCACCTGCGTCCTTGAAATGCTCAGAAACAAACCTCTAAAGATATGCAAAAGTGTTTTATTTTGTATTCACATCTTTCCTTAGTCCGAGTAACAAAATTATCAAAAAACCATATTGTTACAATATGATCATTAATATCCACCTATTGTAGTATTAAGCCACTATGGTTCTTGAGTGAAAAACCATCACAGATAAACAGGGACAGAGTTAATTAAAATAGCAAACTCCTCAGATGCAACACCAGATTCCTCTGACCAATTATTCTGACTTCAACATTAGCCTGCTATATTTATGCAGGTAGTATGAACTAATTTCAGCTTGCAATAATACAGACAACCCGAAATAAGCTGTCCAATGAACAAAACTGACACTTTGATTCAACCACAAATAATAAATACTGTTATATTAGTCAACTTTCATCAGCACTGAATTAAAAAACTTTTCTTTCTTGAAGGTCACAAAAAATTAACCTGAGACAGGTGAACACTGGTGCCAGTGCATTCCCTGACATTAAGGTGAACCAAAAATTATCTAAATTCATTGATTTTAATTTACTCTATACAAAATATATATTTTTGACTAAATGACAAAAGAACCAAAAAGTAATCTAAAATTATTGGACTATTACCTGGCTCTAGCCTAAAGGTGCAATTAAAAATGTAACTGAAAGTCATTTTTCCTCCCCCAGACCGTGCCACTCCATTAACAACCACCAAAAGAAGCTCTCTACAGCACATCATAGACCTTCCAAGTAGGCTGCCAAACAGCTGAACAGACCAAGACCACTGCTTAACACTATTTTTAGCCATCAGAAAATTGACTGGTCAGCATAACTAAGATACTACCATATATTATCCTTCTGCTGAATCTTCCTCATGCAGTTCTACCAGCCTCAGTTAGTGATTCAATATTCTAAATTACAAGTTTTTCAAAAAGTCAATACATACTACAAATACTGAATTAAATGAACAAGACAACTATTTCCTCTGGTATATTCTGTAAGTTCTATTGCATTCTTCCCAATGGATTAGTTGTTCTGATTTTTATGTTTGTTTTTTAAACATTACTGTTATGCAACTACAGGATGCAACAGACTTCCAAAACAATACTTCAAAGAGCAGCATTACTTGGCACTAGAGATCTAGCTGTACTAAAAAATCCTAACTCAGTACGTCTACTACAAGGAGAACATTTATGCTTTCAGTGCAGAGACATTAGCAGTAGTATAACTTCATCATTTGAGCAAACCAAAAAGAGATTTAAATTTTTTTTTGTAGCAGTAGTTTACCCAGTGGCTAGCAACCAGGTCTTGACTTGAAATCTAGATCTATACACTAAGAAAATTCCTATTGCTGCCAACTCTAGTACAAATGCCACAAATGGCACAGATGACTGCAGGATATGAGACTGAAACTGATATCTTCAGCATTACTATTCATAGAGCAATTACAGAAACAAATAAAATTAACACACCAGAAAGCTACATTTCTTCTACCTACGTTTTTTCTGTTTTTACAGTAATAGATTTACCAGTGATGAAAACATATTTGACACTTTATTGTATTGTCTAAGCATGGTGTGTAAAACACTGGCAAATGATAAGGAGTCGGCAACTGGAAAAAAAAAATCATTCTTTAGCAAAGGAATTGTTAAAGAGACATTTTGGTTCATCTTGCCTGCTTTAAGCTGAATTGTACTGGGCAGACAGTTTAAAGTAATGAAATTTCTTGAACCACTGCATCTACTCCACTAAGAACTTCAGAGTTCTTACAGCTACCTAAGATTTCTGGAATTAAAGTGGGAAATTCAATTAAAGAAGAGACATGTCAAAAAACAGCTAATTGAGACTGACCATAGTATGGAACCAATGCTATAGAGATCTCCCTTCTAAAGCTTTTCCCCTTTAAAGGGTTAAGGACTAGTACCAGCAATTGGTACAGTGCCTCCAATTCAGAGTAGCTCTTCAAAACATGTTTTCCCTAACTCCAGCCTTTAAATTTTAAAACTGCTATACTTAGTCATAACTTATGCAATACTTATTGCAGTAAGCATTTACATTGGTAAATCTATTAATTCAAAAGTTGCAAACAAAAACTTGAAGGGCTCCTTACTTGGATTTGGCTGCAGTAATACTTCTGTTTGTTTCATTATTTTTTCTGTCCACAATTTAGTGCATTCTGCTTTGCTGAGAAGGTTCTCCAGGTGAGCATCCAGTTCAGTCTTCTCTGCTTGACCAAGCTTTTCTTCTGTGAACTATGATGCAGACATACAGGTTGAAAATACTGTTAAATCGACAGAAATCATTTCACAGGACAAATTTAAGACAATAACTATTCACTCATATTAGTTGCAGGTCATGCTTTCAAAGATATAATCATTATCCAGTCATCAATAAAAAAAAAGATAAATTTGAAAGTCACTAAGTACAACACCACACCCTTACTATCAGAGGGAAAAAGGGTGGGAGGGTGTTAATCAGATCAAGACGAGGAATGTAATTTACAACTTCATGAAGAAATCCTCTGCTCTATTTGGTATGGAGAGTTCTCACTTGAAACGCTGTCCAATTTTGCACAGTGCTCCTTGAAACAGGATCAAAAGGAAAGAGTCCAGCGGTAACAAAGGCAACTTCAGTCTTGTATATTTTCTAATTAAGTTTGTCCCTTCTCCCACAGTAAAACCTCAAAATAACAACAGATTCTCATTGCCGCTACCTTTAATGTGCTTTTAAAAATGTTGTCATGTCCACAACAAACAGGACAAAAAGTAGCAAGTTTAAACTGAAGATTTAAGTTAGAATTATACATTAGAGAAAGTTTTAAGACAAGGATTTAAAAGTAAAATAGACTTCCCAGGGAAGTTGCAGAATAAATATCTTTGGGGACAGGAGGCGTTTTCTTTTTTATAATAGGACAAATCAATCTTTGATGAACTGTTTAGGTATAACTGATCCTGTTATGCATTCCAGATATTGTAAGGTGATCTCTGCTGTTCTCTTCCAAGCTGTGTTTTCAGTGACGATGTAATAGAACGTAATTCCATTTAGCTAAATAAATCCCATTTCACTTGACATTAAATTCACGCCAACTCTTATTAATCCACAATCAGTTTGTACTTCAATCACAGTTCTCTGGGAGAGGGGAGAGCCACACAGGGAGAGCCCTGATTTCACATCAGGGAACCAAGCATAACTGGAATTGGGGGTTTTGCTGGCCTCTCCTCAGAGCAATAGTTCCTCATGACAATGATGATCTCATCACTTAACAGCCTGTTCAAAGTCAGGCATTTGCAGAAGGACCAGGCTCATGATTAAATTCCTAACAAGCTTACCCATTAAGAATATAACAGGACTGGAAACATTTTGACTGTCAAATTTCATTCCTAATAAGTTCTTCAGTGCAATATTTAAGCTCACAGTAAGAAGACTACAAGACAAGTAAATTGCATTGTCCGAGTTTGGTTTAATTTCTATCACATGTAGAATAAAAACAATTTTGACAGCAAGCACATCTGAAGTCTAGATAGATGCTGCAGCACTTGCACTTCTACACAAAAGCAAGCTGCCTTTGTGAGAAAGTTCTGTTGCAGCATAGGGAAGACTGGAGTTTATTTATGATTTATTACTACTACTGTTTAAAAGGCTCTTTAAAAAGATGTCATAAATTGTTCTCAGAAACCTCTTACAGATTTACTAGAATACAATGGTTTTAAAATTATTTTCTACTAATTACAGAGAAGTGTATTTGCCCGTGAAACAGGCTTTCCTATTAGTATCTCCATAAGTCTACTCAGCAGTTTGAGGATTGCTTAGCCAATGTTAGATTTCATGTATACACTTAAAGAAAAACCTTAACTTTGGCAATACTAAGCAGTGTGACAAGTAGTAGTTTGACATAAATATGGTTTCTGGCATCAATGTAATGCAACAATACTGTCACTCTGATTTCCCACCTCAGTTACCCTGAAACCTAAAATTTGAACAGGTCTCTGTTTTATATCCTTTTTCAGATATTACTCCATCCCTTCCTAAGGATAAGAACAAAATAAGGAAAGTGGTGCTACGGATCAATAATTTTTCTTCTGCTTAGAACAATTGCTCCAAGGTAGGCAGACACTAATGTTTTTCTACTTCAGAGCTCTAAACAGTTTTGGTTTGCTTTTCATTAAAGCTTAAAATACGTCATACAGAGCTACTTAATGTAAGCACTGCTGGAACAAATCACATCACTAAGCTATCTAATCCATCCATCTTTGTTAAATTCAAAATATATACACGAGTTGCCTGCATGCAACCAGCTCTTGCAGGATGAAATTGTACTGTTTTGTACACAACTAGATTATCACAGCCCAATCCACATTTCAAGTCTACACTGCAAAATCACTAGAAGGAGAAATTACATTAAGATAAACCTCTAACTTCAGGCAGAAGTCATGAACAATAAAAGTGTTTCTGCTGCCAAAAAGTAAAATCCTAGCTCATTACTGAGTGCTACACAGGCAGCTTGTCAATTGCAGAGCCTGGAAAGAGGAAGGACTAGAATTCCTGCTACTACACTCCATGGCGTTATTTCACCTCAAATACCACTACAATAACCATTTGCTACTTTGTTGCAGGAGTTGCAATTTGTGGAACACTGACTGAGGAGGACTCCTTCAAAGTATTTTCTGCCTGCCAGAAGGAAGGATAGGCTTTGGATGAAGATGGACAGTAGGCTTGATTCTTCTGTAGATAACTAACCAGAATATGTCAGTCTGAATACAGCGTAGCCTTATCCACAACAGGAACAGGCTTCCTGGAACATGAATATCAGGCAGTTTTGTGAAAAATAGCCCAAATTTCCTTGTTACAGAAAAGTCTGATAAGCCTGTGAAACACTAGCAAAATGTTCACCATCTTGTAAAACAGCTGAAGTAGAGCTGAAATAGAAATTTCAAATGGTTCTCCGACATACCATTATTATGCTGCTGAACTGTTACATGGGGTTTGGTGGGTTTTTCTTGTTTCTAATGTCCCAAAGCAACTAGTGTCAGCTCATACCATGACATGCAACAATGTCTAAACATAAATTTTAGCTCAAAATACAGAACTGTCATTTTTACTGGAGGACACAAAATGTGTACCCAGATGATATTAAAAAAAAAATCCACAAAATTATTACCCCTTAATATTATCTGTAGGCCTTACATAGTAACTTTGAAAAACCCAACACAACAGGAGAAACAACTGTATCACACAAAACATGAGTTACTCAGGTTGCAAAAACATGTTAGAGATTTGCTTCTTTCCCTCAACAGCTTCATTAATCTTTTCATTTCAGAGGAAAGTAACTGCTGGCAGAGCAAAATTCTTATTTCCACTGAATTTTAGTTTAGATTAAGCAGATAACTAATGTAGCTATTCAGATGTAAACCAATAATGCAGATAGAGCATACTGAAGTAAACCACCTTTAAACCATGACAGACTGCAAAAATCTACATTAGATTTAATGCAATAAGCCGATCTAAATATAAAAGTTCAAGATAAAAGAGACGAAATCACAAGGTCCCATCCCAGGATCTTACAATAAAGGGTGAAGTATAACTCCCTTTTTTCCTTGTCTAGTAAGAAAAGGGAAAGCAGTAGAGGCTGGAAAGGAAGAGATAGTCTGAAAAATATATAGAGCTGGAAGAAGCTAGGGGTGGGACGAGAAGGATGGGAAGACCTCCATCACAAAGAGAAGCCACAACAACAATGTTTTATGATCAGTTTGCATTTTTAGCGCTTTGCTGTGCTACTAATCATTGGTTCTGCTTGAATATTAAGATTTAGAGCAATACATCAGACCAATCAGATCAGATAACAACTTTAATCACGTTCCAAACCTCTCTGTGACCCAGCGAGAGCTCATAAGAAACCAAAGTGGATTACTATGCACTGCTTGGATGTCCACCTCCCGACAGGAAATCTGTTCAGATTTGATTATATAAAGAAAGAGGACAGCTAAAAGCAACAACTAAAGAACAAAAGCCAATTACAGTGCCCTTAGCGTGAAGAAAGGGTAAGACCGATTCAGAAACAATAGACTATTAAACAAGCTTAAAAACGATAGTAAAGCTCAAACAAAACAAACAAACAAACAAAAGCCTAAGCAGACGGATGCTTTAACGTGTCAGAGCTCGAATTTTACCGATCCGGCAACACTATACACTTTCAGCAACCAATAAAATCCACCAGCTTTGAGGCGAGACACACCTTTGTCCTTTCCAGTCATAAAGTCCAACCGTATCTCCTCGCAGCTGATGCCCGCTCAAGACGTGGCCCCCAGCCCAGGCGCCTTCTCCCCTCGTTCCCCTTCCTGACCTTGGGCTGCCTCAGCCTCTCCCCGCCAGCCCCCATGAGGCCAGCAGTTTTGCAACTAGCCTGGACAAAATCCCCAGGTCCTGCCAAGCCCCGGACTAGCAAGGGACCTGCGGGCGAAAGAGGCACCTCACAGCAGCACATCGCTGCCCAGCCAGGCCAGGCGTCTGGGCTCCCCCCTCAGCAGCACGGCCGGGCCTGTTGCTCCCTCAGAGCTGGAAGCCCGCAGCGGGCCCAGCCACCAGCCCGGCCCCTCCCGGCCGCTGCTCCCCCGGCCTGGGGCGGAGCCGAGCTCCCCGGCCAACACCCCGCGCCGGGCCCGGCGGCGGCCCCGTGGAGCCAGCCCGCGGCCTCGCCCACCTCCCTCAGTTGAGGCCACGGCGGCCAAGCACAGTCCTACCGGGCGAGCGGGGCGTACCTGCACGGCGCGGCTCAAAAAGGTGCCCGCGTCGGCCGCCAGTTTCTTCACGTTGAAGTCCATGATGTTCATCTTCGGTGGGGGAGAGGGAGGGGAGGAAACGCTGACTCAGCCCGGGCACCGGCAGCGGCGGCGGCCGCTCCGGCCCGTCCCTGTGGGGAGCCGCCGAGGGGGCGGTGCTAGGCCCTACCCGACGCTGCAACGGATTGGTCGCTGCCGGAGCGTCAGCAACAGAGCCCGGATCAACCGGTGGAGCGGAGGCGGTGGCTGCCTCGGCCCTCACCCGACTACGCCTCGCGCCGTCTTGAGGGGGCGGCGGGTCCGCCTGAGCCCCGGCACGCGCGCCGCCTCAGGGAGCCCTGGCCGTTATCGGCGCGCTCCAGAGCTGACGGCTGTGGCGGCGAATCCCAGCCCGCCTCCCCGGAGCCGGTCGCGGCCTTTACCGTAAACACACAGCGGGGTAGGCAGAAACGAGAGAGTCTCCATGTGCGGGCGGTGGCAGCCCGCTCGGGACGCGTTTGTCCCCGACCCTACGCGCGGAAACCCCGCCGCCTTGCGGGCTCCGCCCGCAAGGCGGCGGGGTTTCCGCGCGTAGGGTCGGGG